>JACJUM010003272.1:2735685-2760717 GCA_020976665.1 Heortia vitessoides | reverse complement strand
GTAGTGATTCTATTTTATGCGCCCAAAGTCACGGGTTCGATCTCCACCAGGACAAATATTTATATATTGATATTTGTGTTTGTTCTGTGATGTCTGTAATTCCTTTGTTGTCTGATGTCTGTAATACAAGTGTTAAACCAAAAAAAATCATTTATCTGTCTGTTCTGTCTATCTAGACAGAACAGACAGATAAATGATTTTTTTATATCGAACGGGGGAATAAATTTCCACCGGTCTTTGATTAATTCAGCCAATATTGTATGGAATAAATTAGGCTGTTGTCATTTCAGACTATCTGACTAGACAAACGCTAACGTGTCTTAATCTAAATTGTGAATATCGAATTCGATAATAGATTTATAAAAAAAGATATAATTGCGATCGATTTATCTGTTTTAATCTATGGTAGTGTAATTCTGTCAAACGTCAATGTCAATTGAAATTTATATTTATTCACGCAATATTTTATTTGTTTCTATAACAAGAACTTTCTCTTGAATATAACAATAAACAATAAAATATGCCGGCCTTACCGTTCACGTGTTGCCATAGAGATAAAATAAATAAAAAGTAAATATATGTCGCGCATAAGCCATGTTATAAGCTATGAACACGGACATACTTGGCAAGGGAAAGAAAAAAAATCCCACGACATCTCATACATTGACCTGACTCCGTGGTAAGTCGCTTAAAGCACTTGTGTTACGGCCGCCAGACAACAGAGGAATCATTACATGAATAAGTATATTTAACACCCAGACACAGAACAAACACAAATATCATCATATAAATATTTGCTCTGGATGGGAATCGGTCGTCTATTCCCATTTCAGTCATCAAATAAAAATATTGTTTGGCATAAAATTTAAAACGCATAAATTTAATTAGGTACCGGCAGAGTAGAATAGTACCTCCCCCTTTACCAGGCGTCGTAAGCGAGTAAAGTACCAGAACCGACAGATAGCGGTATATCCATTCGAGACAGTTTATCTCAAATGCATAGGATGGGGATGGGCAACAGCATCCCCGTCGCAAAAGCTGCGCTCTGCGATTGAGATGGATATACCGCCATCTATCGGTTCTGGTACCTCTGACACTACCTAGTAGTGATAATTTTTTTTTATGTATTTTAATCTGAGGATAAGGTATAGAAATATCAGATTTTTTGTTTAATATTTGTTAGTTAACTCGTAATTGCTAGAAAAGTAGGACAGTGGCGCCCTCTGTACCAGATGAATGACGCGGCTGAAGTACTGGAATCGATCGATGCCTCAAACGCGATACGGCTAGAATGGCCAGCGACAGTTCGCTAAACAACGCTCTGCGCATTTGCCTGTGTAAATGATTGGTATAAATTCTTCAAAATGACCAATTACCCATCGGGAATGGCTTCGTTCAATAAGATATATCCTGAAACGCTTTCTCCTTACTTTATTTACTGATGCTGCTTTTCTAACTTTATAACCCTATTTCTGATCTACATTATTTTATATATATATATTTTTATATCATATGTATCTATTGCGTTTACATATTTATACAAATATGTATGTAACGTTTATCTATTTTGTATATATATATTGTCTGCACCACTATATATATATATTTTTTTTCTGTTTCGTGTAATGGTTGACTGGGAGATAATGCCAACTGGCATTAAGTCCGCCATTTGTACATTTTGTAATATTTTGTGCGATAAAGTTCAATAAATAAATAAAAATAAAATATATTTAGATTAATTAATCTTTGGAATTGTGAGGGAATGTTTCAATTTATTTACAGTGGTTTTCTGATAATTCTAGACTTCGTCATTATATCAAAGTATAGATAGCGATCAATCTTCATCTTTATATCGTCGTACAGAAAATGAAGTCGCTGTATGCATTAAAACTATTCAAGGTATTTTAAAACAGTTTTGCAGCTGTCTAATACAGTTTTTGATTTAGTTAAAATGGAAGGTTGACGGGCTTGATGGCGCAGATGGAAGTCCTGCTTTCAGCGCCAAACGTCGGGGGGTTCAATACCCACCCAGGACAAATATTAATATTTGTGTTTGTTCTGTGTTTGGGTGTTAAATATATGTGTTAGCGATTTGTGACGCCGGCGGCTCTCATCATCAAACCAGCCATTAAAAGTCCACTGTTGGACATAGGCCTCCCCAAGGAAGGGGGTATGTTGCCCATAATTGCCGCGCTGGGCTAGCGTGTTGACAATCGCAGAGCGCTGTTATCGCGTCGGGGATGCTGCTGCCCATCCCCGCGCTATGCATTTGAGCTGCATCTGTCGGTTCTGGTCCCTTAGTCGTCTGTTACGACTCCTGGTGCAGTGGGAGGTACTATTCTACTCTGCCGGTACCTCACGGCACTATTATTTGACGGCCCAGATCTCGCAGATAGTAGTGATCCTATCTTGTGCGTCCAGGGTCGTAGGTTTGATTCCCACCCAGAGCAAATATTTATACGATGATATTTTTGTTTGCTATGTGTCTGGGTGTAAAATATATGTATTTAAGTAGTATATTTGTGGTTTCTCTGTTGTCTGGCGTCCGTAACACAAGCACCACGACATACCACGGAGTCAGGTCTATGTATGAGATGTGGGAATTTATTTTTTATGCATTCAAATGCGTTCAGGGGGACCAATGATATTATTTTAATTGTGACCTCAAGATGTTATGCCACATCACCCAGTATTTCACTGGCTCTCTCACAATTCAAACCGTAACAACAATCCGAATTCTACTGGTTAGCGGTGGAAATAGGTGGGATCTTTGTATTACACATATCTTCATAGTTAGATAACTGCTTCATCTAGAAGTTAAAATATAGTCTATATTTTCAAACTAAATCTATATTTTTTTACACGCGTCGCTAGACTGGTTGGAATATAAGAATTTTCTTGTCAAGGGAAACATTACTACGCCATTACGCCATCTTGTTTTTCGGAGTAGATATTACATTTGTGTCTATGTTTTAATCTTGTCGATTTCTCCCTGTCAACACAAAAAATGAATAGTTATGCAGACAATATATATACAAAATAGATAAACGTTACATACACATTTGTATAAATAAACGCAATAAATACATGAAATATATAAAATGACATACATCAGAAATAGGGTTATAAAGTTAGAAAAGCAGCATCAGTAAATAAAGTACGGAGACAGCGTTTCAGGATAAATTTGTTTGGGGATATCTTAATATTCAACGGAAGCTCGTTCCAGAGTCATATAGCTGTCACTGTAAAAGAGTTTGTCAAAAAACTAGAGTGATGAGAAGGAGTTAAGAGCGAGAGAGTATTAGAAGAACGGAGATTACGTTCGTGTGAGGAAAATAGGAATTGGAATCTGTCCTTTAAGTAAGTTGGTGCGTACGGATCGAAATTTATTGTTAGTAATACAAAAAAAAGGTGAATAATTTCAGAAATAAACAGACGAATTGTTGTTTCTGGCTTTGTATTTTTTAAATTAATAACAAAGCACTTCATTTGTATTATAATTGGCACTATGATGTTATGTATTAGTTTAAATAGTATAACTGATTTTGTAAAACCATGCTTCACTGGTTCCCGTACACCACTTTGAAAAACGCTGAAGCATCTGATGCGGTAAGCACTTTGCAGTGGGTTCTTAGTGTTATAGAAGTACGTTGTGCGGCGTGTCCTACTGACCTGGATCGCGAGTCAAGGCGTTAGTGGCGAGATATGCCAGTTGTTCTCAAACTGGCAAGCATTTTAAGCGCGAGCTCTAACGGGGTCACTGTCAACAGTTTAAGAAACTTTATAGGGGGCGATGTGTCAAGCAATGGTCTCTTGGAGTGTTATCTCCGCGTGCTGTGTGTCGTGCTCTGTTGACCCGGTTGGCAAATCAGGACGCCAGCTGCAATATGTATCGAGAAAAGCATTTTTAAACGGCAATTTGTGAACCCGAATATTACCAAGTTGTGATAAAATTGCGAAACGAAAAAATACTATGAAATTATTCATATACTAGCTGTGTGCCGCGACTTCGTCCGCGTGCAGTAGTTTCTTTGGACACCATACCTTTTTAATTCACTTATATAAACGTTGAATGTTTTATTTATTTACATATTCAAAACAATAGCCTAAATAATAAGTTTTAAGCTTCTAGCTCTACCAATAGCGATACTTCCATATAACTTGTTATCCCCCCTTTCAAAACCCCTTAAAACTCTTATGACGAATAAAAAAGTAGCCTATGTCCTTTTTAATTTTTAAGGCTTTAGACTGTGTACCAAATTTCATTTAAATCGATTCATTAGTTTAAGTGTGATTGTGTAACAGACAGACAGACTGTTACTTTCGGATTTATAATATTAGTAAGGATTTCTTACTTTTTGCTGTATGGGATATTAATAAATTTAGAAATTAAGGATTAAAACAGTAAATCTTAGGTTTTGTTGACGACTATTATGTACGTTTCCTGGAATTAAATTCTAACATGTGCTCTAACTTATTTTTCTCTCAGTGACATATAAAATATGCATGATTGTTGGCCCTGAGGTATCGGCAGAGTAGAACAGTACCTCACCCTTTACCAGGGGTAAAAGCGACTGAGGTACCGACACCGCCAGACATATCCATCTGGAACAGTATATATAGTTGAAATGCAAAGGGCGGGGATGAGCAGCAGCATGCCCGTCACTAAAGCTACGCTCTACGATTGCCAACTAGCTTACCCTGTTATTACGGGCAAAATTCCCTCTTTCTTGGCAAGGCCTTTGTCAATTTGCGGCTGCTATCGGTTCTGGTACCTCAGTCGCCTCTTGCGACACCTGGTGTAGGGGGAGATACTATTCTATTCTGCCGGTACCTCACGGCCATGCAGTCTTAGTGGCATACAACAAAGTGGCCGTCTTTTGTCTTTCTACCTTAAGTGTAAGGAAAACGGGTGAGGCTGTTTCAAGTAGTCTACGCGGAGGCGACGTCGTCTCCAAGTCGCCCTGGTCGCGGTCTCATGTGGTGACCATAATTATGATCATGTCATTAAAATGAAGCTAAAGAAAGGCTAAGACTTGCATGTATGAACCTGCTGATTCCTGCTTCTGCATTGGTACCTCACTCTCCACTATTTTTACCGCCAAATAGCATTGTTCGCATTGCTTTGCTCTGGTCTGAAATGTGAGAGAGGCAGTGAGTTTACTAGGTAATGTAACATAATTATTTCAAGTCAACGGTTCAACGGTTGGCAACGCGTTAGTGATATCATTGTGATATTACGAGCGTCTAAAGCCTGCAGTGATGGTTATAGAAGCTATAGACTGTATGCTTGTTTGTCGACCTGGTCTAAAAAAAAGAAATTGGATGCACGACGCGCGTGCCCCACTTTGAGAAACGCTGAGGTATCTGATGAGGTACTTTGGCAGTGTTATGGAAGTGTACTGCGTGGCTCGGCCCACTGACCTGGTTCGCGTGTCAAGGCGCCAACTACGAGGGCCGTTTCATAACCAAGTACTATGAAGCTATGCCATTTTCTATTCACGAATGTTTGTTTAAACAGCACTTGTTTGGGCATCGTGAAATTGTTTAATTTATAAGGCATATGCTGGTACACGATATAATGAAAGTTAAAATTACCAACGACCTTTGTTTGGTGCTTAGATAGATCCTAAAGGTACAAAAATCTAAAAATACAAAAATAATACATTCTATTAAAATAAATGCACTTGTGTTACGGACAATAGCCAACAGAGGAATCACAAATATACTACTTAAACACGTGTATTTAACACCCAGACACGAGTCAAACACAAATATCGTCATATAAATTCGCGATTTATGACTGTTTATTTGAACAGCACTTGTTTGGGAATCGTACAATTAATTAATTCATATGTCACACGCAGGTACACGATATAATGAAAGTTAAAATTACCGACGACTTTTGTTTGGTGTTAAGATAGATGCTAAAGGTACAAAAATATAAAAATCCTAAAATAATAAATTAAATAATAATAATAATAAATACTTTATTTGTACACCAAAAATAAAAATACATAAAAAAGTAATTATAAAGTACAAAGGACGGAATTTTCGCAAATAGCTATATCTTACGGGCAACCTTTGGTTGGGATGACTGAATGAGAGCAAGAGGTAGTAAGAGTTGTCAATAAGATCGATAGAAAAAAAAAAAAAATATACATAATTAAATTGAAATAAATGCACTTGTGTTACGGACATCAGCCAACAGAGGCATCACAAATATACCACTTAAATATACATGCTTAAGACCCAGACACAGAACAAATATAAATATCATCATATATTTGAGCTAGGTGGGGGGGTACCCAAAATTCAGTATTTATATGGCAGAATTACAGAATTATTGTACAATTTTTTTTTATATACAATTATTTTCTTATATACAATTTTTCTGCTTTTTCACAGCACAATTTCTACTAAACCGTCAAATATTATTTTAAAAGAACAAATATTAATATATAACAATTGTAAAAGACAAAACATGTATAAGGCCACCTGGCATCAAATACACCAATTGCATACCTACTTAACAAAATGTATTTTTTAAAGAAATTTTATGTTAATTTTATTTTTTTAATCTTCTTCTTGATAAATTGACAGGCCGGATGGCGCAGATGGTAGTGATCCTGTCTTGTGCACCATAGGTAGTGGGTACGATCTCCACCCAAGACAAATATTTATATGATTATATTTGTATTTGTTCTGTGTCTGGGTGTTAAATATATGTATTTAAGTAGTATATTTGTGATTCTACTGTTGTCTGTAACACGAGTGCTTTAAGCGAATTACCACGGAGTCAGGGATGCTGCTGCCCATCCCCGCCCTGTGCATTTGAGCTGCACTTCTAGGGAGATAATATTTAACTCTACCGGTACCCACGCAAATCATAATAATAATAAATGAAAAAAGAAATCCGTAACACAAGTGCTTTAAGCGAATTATCATGGAATTAGGTCTATGTTTGAGATGTTGTGGGAATTTATTATAGTTGTATTAGTATAACTAGACTTTAAATAATCGTACCACCCAATTGAAGGGCTGCTGGGAAATTGTTACTGGCATAGCGTGATTTTGGTGCAGATACAAAATGGCGTCACAAAATGGCGGACCGGTGACCTATTTTGTGAGGAGCGCAAGTAAACAGAACATTACAATATAGTACGCTCATGGTTATCAAATGTTACCTTGCAAATTAATTTATTCTGTGTCATGATATGTGCATATCATATATCATCAATGATACTTCAATACCGCGTATGTAGCTTAAGTTGATAAGGTCCATTTTCTAAGTTTACTAATTGAATTTTCAACTTTATTTGCAACTGCTACTTACGCGGTATTGCACGATCATCGAGGATATCATATATTCAAATTAATAAAGGACAGTTTCCAATTCCTATCTTCCTCTCACGAACGTAATCTCCGTTCTTCTAATACTCTCTCGCTCTTAACTCCTTCTCATCACTCTAGTTTTTTGACAAACTCTTTTACAGTGACAGCTATACGACTCTGGAACGAGCTTCCGTTGAATATTAAGCAATCTCCAAATAAATTTAACCTGAAACGCTGTCTCGTATATATATATATTTATATCATATGCATTTATTGCGTTTATTTATACAAATATGTATGTTACGTTTATTTATTTTGTATATATATTGCCTGCACCACTATGTATATATATATTTCAGTTTTGTGTAATGGTTGACTGGGAGATAATGCCATCTGGCATTAAGTCCGCCATTTGTACATTTTGTAACATTTTGTGCAATAAAGTTAAATAAATAAAAATAAATAAATATTAGGTGTTTCTATGTATGTATATTGGACATCCCTTTAATCCTTTATTAAATGGAGAAATGGAATCTGACGAAATTAATTTGTGTTTCTGGAAACTGTTACAGACTAGAAACACATACACTGTATGTTAAAATAGTTATATTTGAGGAACTAAAGACGTGTAGATCGCCTTATTTAAAAAACGACTTGGAACGGTAAAGATATACCTAATTTTGTACCAAAAAATAAACTTACACCAACATTGTTTTTTTATGAAATCTATAAATTAATATATAACAATAATAAACTCACACAACATTTCATACATTGTCCTAACTTCAAAATAAGTCACTTGAGGCACTTGTGTTACAGGCATTAAACAACAGAGGAATCACAAATATACTACTTTAATACACATATTAACACCCAGACACAAAACAAATACAAATATCATATAGATATCAATCCTGGGTGGGGATCGAACCCACGACCCTTGGCACATAAGATAGGATTACTAACATCTGCGCCATCTTGCCCGTCAAACTTTCGTGTGTACTTTGTTCATCAATTCCTGATACACTACAGCTATATATGTGGACTTATGAATGTTCGCCAGTTAGTGTATGAGTATTCTTCTATCAGTGAAATAATGCTTTGATCATGCTAGCAATGTTTGAACGCTGCCCGGGGTGTTGTTATGAATGCGTGTGATCATTGACTCATGTCTTTTGTTCTTGGCCTTGTCATACATGTCTCACAAAATTGGTCAGTTTCAAACACTGATCCAGTGCCAAGCAAATTTCAACCCTATATCTATGTGTGTTAGTGGATGATATTTATTACGCGTCATCTTAGGAATCTTTATGCGAAAATTTTCGGTAATGTTTTGATCAATTAGTTGGTATTTTCTTTCACCTTAACTACTATATTTTGAAGTCAAAAATCATGCTTACTTATTTCGAACTAATATCAGAAATATACTATGAGGCACGGTAGCGTAGACTAGTCTACCTCCTACTGCTCCAGGTATCTAAAGGCGACTAAGGTACTACAACTGGCAGAGGGCGGTATATCCATACGAAACAGTGCAGCTCAAATGCACAGGGTGGGGATGGGCAGCAGTCCCGTCGCGAATGCTGCGCTCTGCGATTGCCAACACGTTTGCCCAGTGCGGCAATTATAGGCAAAAATCTAACTTTCTTGGAGAGGCCTATTGTCCAGCAGTGGACTTTCAATGGCTGATGATATATTTTTATCTGAATATTGGTTATCTCTGAAAATACAAATGGATATACCGCCATCTGTCGGTTCTGGTACCTTAGTCGCCTTTTATGACACCTGATACAAAGGGAGGTTCTATTTTTCTCTGCCGGTACCTCACGGCTTGTGTACCTCCAATTAATAGACAGGCTTTTTCTTTGTCTCTCTCAGAATACAAAATTATTTTTATATTTGCTCAGATAATGTGGTAAGGGATGTTAATTGCATAATCAATTTCACCCCCTTCCAAGTTAAATATACATGCTGTTACACGAGGTGTGGTCCCGGGCGCCCATCGCTCCTTTGTGCTGCACCAGATCAATAGTGCACCGCTCCCCCCCGTCCCGGCCCACTGACCTATTTAGGACCACGCCCTGGCTCGGGCCGCGTTGGATTGATTTTCACTATCCACCAATTGCCGGCGTTGATTTATAACAACGAACTTTATAATTTTCGCGGATATCGTTATCCAAAATGAAACTAATTGATTGCTTGTCACATTACTCGAGCATGGCGGACAAAATATAACTTAGAGTGCCATGTGACGGCAAGGGCACTGCAATGTGTTAGAACTAAGTACTAGCTAGCGTAACTTATAGGTAATATCAAATTTTTATGATCTAATATACTTTAAAATCATTACAATAAATACACATCTAATCTACAATAAAAACGATTAATGTATTATCTGGATTTAACAATAGATTTTTACACACTAACACAGCATTGATACATTGGTTATTTATTAATTATTTTTCATCTAACAGTGAATTTGCACAGAAATATTCTAGCATTTAACAGAAATTTAAGAAAAGCCTTTTTAAAAATTTAGAATTTAGAAAAAATTTTAGAATGAAAAATTAAGAAATATTTTCGATTGATGCTCCGCCCCTATCAGTCTTAGCGTGATTTTATATAGCCTTAGTTACTCCTTGTTCTATCAGCCATCTGTCAGTGAAAGTATCATCAAAATCTGTCCAGCCGTATTATTACAAACAGACACTTGAGTTTTATTTATGTGTATTAATACATTTTATTAGTACATTTAATGCAATTCTAACTAAGAAAATAGATATTTTTTTGTAAAAGTTTCACTAAATTTGTACACGATTATCGTTTGCAAATAAAAAAAAAGAAAATTGAACGGGTCATTGTGACTCTATCGTACTTTAAAGTTGCATTGGATCGGCAAAATAAATAATTATTCTTATATCCAAATGCTTTAACTGTACTGATCTCAATTAAGAAATTACCAAAATTTTATTAGACCATAATACCTACCATAGACCAACATAGCCAGCCATTTTGTGTACGTGGGAAACCATGATCGTTATATCGTGAAAATAAAAAATAATACAATCTCTACGTGTATTTTCCGAGATAGCCAAAATTCAGGTAATAGTAGAACATCATACTAGCCATTGTAAGTACACTGTTTGATTAAGGCCCCCCAAAAAGGGGGGATTTGCCCATAATTGCGGAGGGGAGGGGAGAGGGGAGGTACTATTCTACTCTGCCGGTGTGGTACCGGCAAAAAGTATATAAATCTGGTTTATATACGTCATTCTAGTCAAGTCAAAGTCTTCAATATCAGTTCAGTAGATCCGATTACACCAGAGGCATAAACCTGATATTAATACGTGCAGAAATGCGCACGGCGTCATCACGTAGTATATAGAATATTGAATGCAGACTATCGATTCCGACACGAAATGGCTGTTGGGGGGTGGGATGGGAAAATGATGCATGCAGGTGCTGATTTAATCATATATTTAGACGTAGGTATACAAATTAAAGACGAAATTAAAAGTTGCCATGCGGAACCGGTAGAGTAGAATAGTACCTCTGTTGAACCAGGTGTCGTAAGAGGCGACTGAGGTACCTAAACCGATGGCGGTATATCCATCCGAAACAATATAGCTTAAATGCATAGAGTGGGGATGGGCAGCAGCAACCTCGTCGCAAAAGCTTCGCTCTGCGATTGACAACACGCTTTGCCAGCGCGGCAATTATGGGCAAACCCCCCATTTTTAGGGAGGCCTATATGTCTGGCATGATGATAATGATGATAAAATGAAACTATAGTGAATGTGTATTTGATAATTGTACAATTTAGTATGAACTTCGTCGGTTGAACACAAAACTACTAGCAGGTCAACCTAGAAAATCAAAATTTCTCAATCGTTTTTAAAATCTATACGCGAGTTTTATTGCCATGTGTATTCACATTAATGCGAAGTTCTGTTTGTATATACATTTATTAGACTCAATCGACAAACAGACATACAGTCCGCGTGATAGTAAGCGTCACCGCAGCCTATAGACGCTTGTACAATCACAAAGATATCACTAACGCGTTGCCAACCTTGCCACTTGAAGATATTATGTGACATTACCCAGTAATATCACTGCCACTCTCAACCTTCAAATAGGAACACAACGATGCGAACTCTGCTATCTCGCGGTAGAAATAGATGAGAGGGAGGTACCAATGCAGACGACCATTGTATGAGTTGTTCCTAATTTAAATAATTATATTATATTGACTTGAAACAAATCACATGTTTGATCTCTGATAAGGAATTTTGAAACGAGCATTGGTTTTCAACCACACCCAGAAAGAAATCCATGTTTATAAATTTCTAGTTGGGATTGGACTTGGAATGCACCAATATACTACACAAATGAGATGATGACAAATCTAACAAACTCGTCAACGCCTAAGTTATCATCTTCACCATATTTGACAGCATCGTAGGTGATCAGCTAATGAACGTTTAAATAAAAGGTTTAAACGGAATAATGTAAAATAATCACGTCTACTTTTCGCTTGTTAATCACATTATCGCTAGAGTCGCTAGAGTGACTGTGGATGTATTATATACATTTGTAGTGAGTTGCTATCAAACACTATCATTCAGGACGATTTGTGCCAGCGAGCCGGCCAGGCCGTCAAGATATAATGGTGGGATGCTGAAACTATTCTTAGCAGGCGGCCTCGGACGTTGTTTAAAAATAAATGCACCGTTTTCCCGGGAGCAGTTCTGGTCGGTCGACGTTGGTGGTTATGTGGTTCCAGATCACCATCACTTAAAACTGACTAATACACCGCAGGGATATTGATCGGACTTCCAATGTCAGTAATCTTATTTAAGCTGTCCGGACAGACGTCCTGTCTTAACGATGTCTATTTAATTCAAATTCGACTATTCTAACGCTTTATGATACACAATATTAAGTATTAAATGGTTGTTTCTCATCATCATCATACCAGCCATTAGAAGTCCACTGGACATAGGCCTCTCCAATTTAGGAGGTTGTTTGCCCATAATTGCCGCGATAGGCAAGCGTGTTGGCAATCGCATGGAGCAGCTTTCGCGACGAGGATGCTGCAGTCATCCCCGCCCTGTTCATTCGAACTCCGCTGCTTCAGATGGATATACCGCCATCTTTCGGTTTTGGTACCTTAATCGCCTTTTACGACACCTACGACACCGTGAAGTACCGGCAGAGAAGAATAGTACTTCTTCCTGTACCAGGTGTCGTAAATATGGTTGTGAAGTATTATCATTTATTTTTAATAACCGCGCGTCTTTTTTTAAATTATTTCTCTCATAAGAACCATCTTCTGACAATAACAAACACAACACCAAAAAAAAAATTGAAATCGGTCCAGCCGTTCACGTGTGATGGCGAGACCAAAGGAAGTACCAAAGTAGTTGACGGGCCCGATGGCACAGACGGTAGTGCGCCACGGGTCGTTGGTTCGATACCCACCACACAGAACTAACATATATATGATGATATATATGTTAGTATATTTTAAGCGACTTACCACTGAGTCAGGTCAGTGTATGAGTTCTTGGAATTCATCATTACTATATATATATATATCATTACTATCAACTACTACTATCATCACATACAATCATTACTATATATATATAGTAATGATGAATTCCAAGAACTCATACACTGACCTGACTCGGTGGTAAGTCGCTTAAAATATATATATATAGATGATATAATCTCAAGGAAACGCTTGGCCCTAACAGTCTGGTATGTCATGGTGCTGTACAATTCACCAGTCTGAGATAGATCAAAGAAATCTTATCGTTTCTTCATCACACACTTCACTAACAATTATCGTTGTAAATTAAATCAATAGTTATTTCCGTTGTCATAGAACAAAAAGAGTAGCTAGGCGAAGAACTTACACTTATTGTACTTAATATATGATCTTAGATCAGATCTTTGTGTCTATGTATGTACTACTGGTGATAATATGTATACAAAAGCCAGAACTTAAAACTAAGTGTACAATAAGTAGGTTTACACAGTATGCGTTGTGCGATCAGACGGCATTAAACCTTTCTTGTTCATCTAATTTAAAACTAATTTGATCTATGTTTAATTGATGGATTTGGCGCTTAATTCTATAGTAAGGGGAGGAAATAAGTCAATCTGATTATTAAACTTATTGTGAAGTCTAGACAGTCTAGGAAACGGGGTCTAGGAATTATATAGTCGACAACTGGTTTATCTCTCTAACAATAGTTACATTTGACGGTCCGGATGGCGCAAATGGTAGTGATATCTTGTGGGCCACGGATCGTGGGTTCGATTCCGATCCAGAGCAAACATTTTTATGATGATATTTGTGGTAGTTATGTATCTGGGTGTTAAATATATGTATTTAAGTAGTATATTTGTGATTCTTCTATTGCGTCCGTGACACAAGTTCTTAAAACGACTTACCACGGAGTCAGGTCAATGTATGAGATGTTGTGGGAATGTATTATTCATTATACTATGATTTTTTTACTTATATTCAAGCATCTATCTCATATTGATTTTAAACCCTAACTATTTAGGTACCGCCAGAGTAGAATAGTGCCCCCCACTAGTACAGCACTAGGTGTCGTAGACGACTATGGTACTAGAACCAACAGATGGCGGTATATCCATCCGAAACATTGCAGCTCAAATTCACAGGGCGGGGATGGGCAGCAGCGTCCCCGTCGCGAAAGCTGCGCTCTGTGATTGCCAACACGCTTGTCCGTCGCGGCAATTATGGGCAAACAACTTCTTATCTTTGAGAGGCCTATGTCCAGCTGTGGACTTCCGATAGCTGATATGATGATGTTGATGGTCTGAATTCCATCGAAATAACGTCTAATCCTTTTCTTCAGATGGACATCTACGTGCAGACGGCCAGCCCCATCGTTGAGGAGGTCCTCAAAGGTTACAATGGCACGATATTCGCGTATGGCCAGACAGGCACCGGGAAGACTTACACAATGGCTGGATCCAACTCCGCGCCGGAGCTCAGGGGAATCATTCCTAACTCATTCGCACACATCTTTAGTCATATTGCTAAAGCAAAGGATGATGAAAAGTGAGTACATATGCCTATATACTTCGTCCAATTAGAAACCTAATATACTCTTTATTGTACACCAATAGAGACAACACAAGAACATCACAAAAACATGGAATAGTAGGTACAAGAGGCGGTCTTATCGCTGAATGCAATCTTTTACAGACAACCTTTAGATAGAAATGATGTTAAAGCTTTATATAGTATTCCTGAAGATTAAAAGCCTGCCTGTCGTAGGAATTAATGCATACGTACACACATACATATATAAATACATACATGCATCACGCCTGTGTCCCATCAGGGCAGGCAGAGTATATGGATCTCCACTTGTTACGATTTTGGCATACTTCTCGCTTCACTTACTCGCATTAGTCTATTCATACACGCTCGTTTATTCTTGATACTTCTGACTTGGCCCTTCTTTGATACCTCTTCTACCTGGTATAGAAATGTTCGCCTCGGTCGTCCTATACCAACTCTTCCATTCACTTCTGCTCTATATATTCGTGCAGTTCTACTCTCATCCATCCTTTCTACATGTCCAAACCATCTTAACATTCCTTTCTCTATTGTTGTCACAACATCATCTTTTACACCACATCGATCTCCTGTAACACTCATCATCATTATACCAGCCATAGAAAGTCTACTGCTGGACACAGGCCTCTCCAAGAATGGAGGTTTTTAGCCCATGATTGCCGCGCTGGGCAATCTTAGAGGCCTAGCTTATACTAGTCTGCCGGCACCAGGCGGGTCTTAAAACTAAGTTTAAAGCACTAGAAAGGTACCTACAAGAAAACTGGTTCTGCTAAAGGTTCCATTGACACTAAATTGTTAGTGGAACTCAGGGTTACAGCAATTAGATCTAAGGCATTTCTATTTCCCATACTTCAATCAAAGGTGGTGGCGGTACATCTCTACAAAATACTTTCTAATGTAGAACTCTTTATGTATTCCAGGTTCTTAGTGTGCGTGACATACCTGGAAATCTACAACGAAGAGGTCCGCGACCTGCTTGGCAATAACCCGCACCAAAATCTAGAGGTGAAAGAGCGTCCAGATATCGGCGTCTTCGTCAAAGATCTCACCGGTAACTGCTTGCGGCTTCTGCACTCCTAGTACCTACCACAACTGAATAAATAAATAAATAATACAAAAAAATAAATTATCACAACATCTCATACATTGAACTGACTCCGTGGTAAGTCGCTTAAAGCACGCGTGTTACGGACGCCAGATCACGTCCGATCTCGTAGACCGCGTCACGTCTTAGACGACCCTCCCGACAAAATAACCGCGAAACTCGCAGCCCTTTCTCGCCCTCTCACTGGCACAACTCAACCACTAACACTCCACATGCACTCGTACAACAGAGCAGTACACCGCGTTCGCCGGCAAACGCGTGAAGTCCCTGCCCCTACGAGCGATAACCGACAGCCCTAGGGCTGTCGGGCTCAATCTGTCCGTCCTCTTTTGCTTTTAATTTAATTCATTCATAGTAAATTCAACCCCAACGACGGCGACCGAGCCTAGGTCGAGCCTTTAGAGGCGCACTCGGTCTCGCCGTCGGTCCTGCTCAAATCTCGCGAGCCATTGCGGGCGCGACAGCGCGAACCGCGCGGTCGCGGCCGCGGGGCACGCAGGATTATTACGGGCATCGGTCCTCTCATCTATGAGAGGCCCCGCCCTCTTTTTCGGTGGCGCTGGAATTGACGTCTGAGTAGTCCAGCACTAGCTTCGTCCGAAAAAAAAAAAGAAAAGGACGCCAGATAACAGAGGTATTATACCCAGACACACCCAGACAGAGAACAAAACAAATCATCATCATCACATCAGCTATTGGAAGTCCATTGCTGGACATAGGCCTCCCCGAGACAGGGGAATATTTGCTCCTAATTGCCGCGCTGGGCAAGCGTTTTGGCAATCGCAGATCGCAGCTATCTCGGAGCTGCGCCCTGTGTACAATGTAGCTTACACTGTATCGGATGGATATACTGCCATCTGTCGGTTCTGGTAACTTAGTAGCCTTTTATGACACCTGGTACAAGGGGAGGTACTATTCTACTCTGCCGGTACCTCACGGCTTATATCAAAAATACAAATATCATCCTATAAATATTTGCTTTGTGTGGGAATCGAACCCACAACTTTTGGCGCACAAGATAAGATCACTACCATCTGCGCCATCGAGGCCGTCAAATGAGATCCTTGTAAGCCTATTAGGTCTCATATGTTTGAACTGAGGTGAGGTACCGGCAGAGTAGAATAGTATCTCCCCCTGTACCAGGTGCCGTAAGAGGCGACTGAGGTGCCAAAGCCGACAGATGGCGGTATATCTATACAAAATAGAACAGCTCAAATACACACTCTGCGATTGCCAACACGCTTTCCCATCGCGGCAATTATGGGCATAGTCTCCCCTTTTGGGAAGATGACTTACATTGGCTGATATAATGATAAGGCATGGAGGCAATCAATTTTCGTTTCGATATACTCTGCCGGTACCTCACTGCCATAATATAATTATACTCATCATGCTTAATGAATTGACTATTAAGCTCTAAACCACCATCTGCCAGTTCTGGTACCTCAGTCGTCACTACGACATCTGGTTCAGGAAAGTTAATATACTGGCGGTACCCAACTGCAATCAATATCCTGCTTCCCCCTCCAGGCTACGTGGTACATAACGCAGACGAGTTAGAGAAGATAATGGCGGTGGGCAACAAGAACCGACACATTGGTGCCACGGCCATGAACACCGAGAGTTCCCGATCACACGCCATCTTCAGCATCACCGTCGAGTCCAGCAAGCGTGGTGCCGACGGGAAGGTTCACGTCAAGATGGGGAAACTGCATCTAGTTGATTTGGCGGTAAGGGCTGTTTTAGTTTGTGCTCCTGCTGGTTCGATAGCATCATCATTAGGCTTTCACACCATCACCAAGGGCTGCATATATTATTATTTATATCTAGTACATTATCTTCTTTAATTTGATGTTTTTTTAATTATTGTCTATGTTCTATTGTTTTCTTTTGTTATTCTTCCTTTACAATTTAAAGAAAAATATTTAAAGATTTTTTTTCTGCTTCCACAGGGCTCGGAACGCCAAAGTAAGACGCAAGCGACTGGCACTCGCCTGAAAGAGGCGACCAAGATCAATCAGTCGCTGTCGGTGCTCGGCAATGTGATTTCTGCTCTGGTCGACGGCAAGTCCACGCACATCCCGTACCGGAACTCCAAGCTCACCAGGCTGCTGCAGGACTCTCTTGGAGGCAACTCCAAGACTGTCATGGTAGGTGCAATTTCCTCCAATACTTAATTAACCAAGTTTCCCCAAATCACACTGGGCATTCGGAGACAGACCTGAGTGAAAATTATCACATCTTCTCTCCAAAAAACAATATGTTGTCAAGAAGTTACACGAAGCAACGCAGCGATATAGGAGTCCACGCATATTCCGTACTGGAACTTCAAGCTCACCAGGCTGCTGCAGGACTCTCTTGGAGGCAACTCCAAGACTGTCATGGTAGGTGCAATTTCCTTCATCACTCAATTCACCAAGCTCCCCAAATAACATTGGGCGTCCGAAGACGAATCTAAGTGAGAATCTTCTCTCCAAAAAACAATATGGCGTCAAGAAGTTACACGAAACGACGTCTACAGATGGACATAAGACCCTCGAAGAGATTCGATGCATCCCTGTGGCTTTTTTTTCGGAGCAATACTAGTCTACTTATTCCAGCTCCAGCAAAAGTGGGGGCTAGGCTGCTCGTTTAAGAGCGACCCTGCTCTGAGGGAGACTATTTTAGAAGAAGGTTGTCCGGCTAATCTTCGTGAGGGGTACAATTATTCAACTTTATCGTTACGGATTGTTGGTGGACGATGGGCAACAAATCAACCTACCCAAATTCAAATTACACTCATTTACAAAAAAAAACGGGCGGTTTTGATTTTAATTCCTCTTTAAAAAAATACGGTACCAAAATGATTGCAATCATTTGTGCATGTTACTGGCCGGTTTTAAAAATGCCGTGGTGTTTAAAACAGTACGTTCTAAATTCAAATTTTCGTTTGATGCTCGTTTTTATTGAAAACCACTTTTTATTCTACATTTTTGGTGCAAAGTTTCAAAAGATAAAATCGGTTTTCATATCTTTTAGTCAATTTTTATGAATATATTTCATATTCTTAATTGTCAAAGCTTTATTTATTGCTGTTTAGCTGTCTCAATAATGTTAAAGAAAGTGGTAAAAGCTACCAAAATTATTGCGCTGCTCGAAAAGGGTTGCAGCCAATGCTTCGTGGCTGCAATCCTAAAAGTCGGTATAGGCATTAATAATAATTTAGCTTAGGTGCATATTAATAGGCGTGTAAAAGATACAATTGTAATAAAAAGCGTTGTTTGAGTAAATCGTGATATTGTTAATATTATAAATATAATTCATCATTATTATCATATCAGCAGTGGACCAGCCATTGGAAGTCCACTGCTGGACATAGGCCTCCACAAGAACGGGAGAATTATGACCATAATTGTCGCGCTGACCAAACGTGCTGGCAATCGCAGGGTGCAGATTTCCCGACGGTGATGCTGCTGATCATCAACGCCCAGTGCCTTTAAGCTACATCGCTTGGTATCGAAATACCTTCATCTATCAGTTCTGGTACCTCAGGTACAGAGGGAGGTACTATTCCACTCTGCCGGAACTACTAATTCTGAACACACACGAGGAATGAATGAATGGTTTCTATTATCAGATCGCGACGATCGGGCCTGCGGAGTCGAACTACGTGGAATCAATCAGCACATTGCGGTACGCCAACCGCGCCAAGAACATCGAGAACAAGACGCACGTCAACAGCGAGCCCGGCGACGCGCTCCTAACCAGGTAGCAAATCAAATGAAATTGATATGAAAAAAAAAGAAGTGATAGTTGGCAGCTGTGCTAGTATTAAACTGTGTTACAACTACTTGCGTCTTCCGTATCTATACATATAAATAAATTTAAAGTGTCTGTTTGTAATATTAAAATAACCGCTTTTACTTACTTTATACATTCATATGCATGTAGCATATGAATGTATATACAGTGCGCATACCAAAATCTATTTTATTTACAATTTTTATCTGTCTGTTTCGGCTAATCTCTGGAAAGGCTGGACCGATTTGGACGGGACTTTCACTGGCAGATAGTTTACGTAATAAGTAGTGACTTAGGCTATATTACATCACGCTACGTCCGACAGGAGCAAAGCATTGATTGAAATTGTGGCAAAAATGGACGAAAAATTTACGTTCGTTGGGTGCGCTGCGTGGATGTTTGCAGTTCGAAAGAAAATATGCTGCCCAAGTCACAATTCCTCGCGGACAATGTTGCGGGCACAGCTAGTGTTTAATATATAGATATATATATAAATATACATATATCATTTCGCATAAATTTTACATAACAAACAAATTCATGCTTATGTTCACTTTGCAGGTTCCAACAGGAGATTGACCAATTGAAGAAACAATTGGAAGAGGCTGCTAATGGTAAGTGAATCTATTGACGTGACGGACTCGATGGCGTAACTATCTTGTGCGCCAAGGACCGTGGGTTCGATGCATTAGTGATATCTTCATGATGTTACGAACGTAGCTTCTCCAAGTGAGGAGGCTTTTGCCCATAATGGCCGCGCTGGGCAAGCGTGTTGGTAACCGCAGAGCGGAGCCTTCGCAACCGAATGCTGCTGCAAATCTTTATTTCCAATAATTTACGAATAAGGAAATTTTGTTTACAACGAATAGGTTACAAAAATATATATCTTTTCTCTTTGTTATTATTATGACGGGCCCGATGGCGCAGATGGTAGTGGTTGTAATTTGTGCGCCAGCTATCTTGAGTTCGATTCCCACCCAGAACAAATATTTATATGATGATACTTGTGTTTGTTCTGTGTCTAAGTGTTAAACATAGGTCCATTCTCATCTTGTCCATTTACCTGTACTGTACCTTTAGGATCTATCTAAGCACCAAACAAAGGTCGTCAGTAATTTTAACTACCACTATACCGTGTGTCAGCTAATGACTTATGAATGAATTAATTTCACGATGTCCAAACAAGTGCTGTTGAAATAAACAATCGTGGATAGAAAATATTTATATGATGATATTTGTGTTTGTTCTGTGTCGGGGTGTTAAATATATGTATCTAAATAGTATATTTGTGATTCCTCTGTTGTCTGGCGTCCGTAACACGCGTGCTTTAAGCGACTTATCTCGGAGTCAGGTCAATGTATGAGTTGTAGTGGGATATTTACATTTATTTGAAGATTGAAGACAAATTGAAGCAATTTATCCACTTCCCAATTACATTTGTGTGCATTTTGTTATCGTTTTTCTGTAGGAGAATTGTATCTGGGTTATCCAAACTTATCACGTTTTATGAGGTCTTGATAATTCCCTCGTATGTAGTCGCACATAAAACTACTGTTCCCATTTCTAGAATTAGCCTTATCTTACCATTCTGTGGGGCATGTTGAGATAAAAGTCTATCTTTGGGAAATCACTCGCTTGGCTTATCATAGAGTTTAATTTTTAATTTTAATACATACGTTAAACAACATTTGATTGTTAATTATCTTGTCTATTCCTCTTCCACTGAATTATTTTAATTAGGTACGTATTGTTCACTTTTATTTTCGTTTCACTATCGCCTTATTGTAAATCCCCTCTGTTTTTTCAACAATGCCGCCATGACACTTGTAATGTCAGTGACGCCATATTGACAATGAAGAGTAAACTTGTGTTACGGACGACAGACAACAAAAGGAATCACATATATAATACTTAAATACATATTTTAACACCCAGACACAGGGCAAACACAAATATCATCATATACATTTTTGTCCTGCGTGCGAATCGAACCAACGACCCCTGGCACATAAGATCAATACCTTCTGAACTCCTCCTAAACGACTGGATAGATTTGAATGGTTTTATATTTGTATGTCTTAGTGTGGCGTACTGGATTTTTTAGATACAAAGACAAATGAGCATGCCGGATAGCGCTGCAGTCGGTATCTAGGTTATTTATCTGGACAACGTCTGTTAAGTCCTCTGTACGTATAAAATATGACAACAATTTGTTTAACTAGTTTCAGCTGATAAAATACAAATCTATGGACCTTGGATTGATAATATAGTTGAAGGATTGTTGGGGTTTGAGGCAACTGACACGTTGTCACATCATGTCTATGGCTTTCGCTTTTTCTAAAGTTTTCGCCTGGCAGTACATATTGCATTATAAAGACAGTTACCCGTGGTTTCAACCGTGCTAAGTTGTAGAACAAACAGTATAATTTATCCTTTTTTTAATACACCTGATCAACAATCAAGCATACAGTCCGCGTTATTGTAAGCGTCACTGCAGCCTATACACGCTCGTAATATCACAAGGATATCACTAACGCGTTGCCAACCTCGTGACTTGAGGATATTATGCCACATTACCCAGTAAATTCACAGCCTCTCTAACTCTTCAGACCGGAACAAGGCAATATGAACACTGCTGTTTGGCGGTAGATTTAGGTGAGAGGTATCTCAATACCAAAGTAGACGACCTGTTGTATGAGGTCTACCTCATGTATCTATCTCATGTTACATAGCGTATACCCGATAAGTTGGCTGTGTAATACGGATTTTGAACTTATAGTTTAGTCCCTGCGTTGATATTTTGTTTAGTCAGCTTCTTGTTTTATATATATTACTTACATAAGAGAGCTTCTTACTATTCTTCGTCGCGTCTGATTTAAATCGTATCGGTACTGGCAAAGCGGAATAGTACCTCCTCTTGCATCAGATATCATAAGACTGAGACACCGCAACCGACAGATGGCAGTATATCCCACCACAGCTTAGTTCATATGCAATGGGCGGAGAGGGGCAGCAATGTTCCGAAGCTACGCTCTGCAATTTCCGTCACTTCATTTATAATAATCAGATGATAATGATTCATTCTTGACGTTTACTGACGACCCTAATAATTTGTTGTTAATTTAAAAATATCTAATAAAATATCTTAATTGCCATTTCCGGTTAGATATCGAAGAGGGAGATGAAGAGGAAGGTGAGATCAGCGAAGGGGAGCTGTCCGACGACACTCTCACCGAACCAGAGTTGGACTCGCTCGATCCTGAAGAGAGGAAGATGCGCCGGAAGATGCGTCGCGAGGAGAAGGTTAGTTTACGATAACATGCAGGAGATACATCTGATCTTTTTTGGAAGATGGTTTAAGATATTGATACTGTCACTCCTCCAGTTAAGCGATCTGTGACGAGAAGCTTTAGTGTTCACTGCCCAAACATTGCATACAACACTGAACACGTTGAATTTTGAAGGTGATAAGATGCCTTTTGGGGTTGAGGGCGCATTCGGTGGTGTCCTTGCGCCTTGCGCGTCAAGGGTCGTGATTTCAATCCCCACCCAGTACAACTGTAAACCAAGTACACCAATGGTGGTGGGGGCGCAGGAGTGGGATCTGCCCTCAACCCCATAAAAGAGGGGATGCAATTTTATATGACTTTTTTAAGTATTCATGGTGGAAGCTAAAAATCTACACGCACACTTTGTTACCAACGGAAAATACCTGCCTTATTTATTTTGAAAACCTTACCCCGGCCTTTTAAATAGTGGAGGGAGATTTATTCTGTATATATATATATATATATATTTGTCTCTTATGCACTATGATTCTGATGATGTCTGGTTTCACTCGATTAAATGATCACAATTGACAATTGATGACAATTGATCTAATAACATAATGTATTAAAATACTTTGGTAGTATAGGATCACTACACACACACATACATCAGGCCTGTATCCCACCGGGGTAGGCAGGGACTATGGATCTCCACTTGCTACGATCTTGGCATACCTCTTTGGCTTCCCTTACTCGCATTAGTCCTTCCATACACGCTCTTTTACTCTTGGTACTTAGCCTTTCTTTAATACCTCTTCTTCCTGGTCAAGATATGTTTGCCTCAGTCGGCATATACCAACTTTACCGTTCACTTCTGTTCTTTATATTTGTGCAGTCATTCTACTTTCATCCATCCTTTCTACATGTCCAAACCATCTCAACATTCCTTTTTCTATTGTTGTCACAACATCATTTTTGACACCACATTGATCTCTTATAACACTATTCTTTAATCTATTTTTCAAACTCACACCATACATACTTCGGAGTGCTCTCATTTCAGCAGCATTCATTCTTCTCTTTAGGTTGACTGGACTTTTACTACCTTAATATAAAGAGGAAACTCTCGAATTAAAAATACATTTATCTTTTGATCTAAGGGATATCTTTTATCAATTAAACATTTGTTTACTTTTTGGTATCTATAGGAGAAACTGAACCGCGAGAAGGCTCACCAGGCCAGAAAGGTGCTCGAAGAGAAAAAGGCTGAACTGCAGAGGACCAAGTAAGTTTTTTCTTGCGTAATCCAACTGGTCTTCTAGCGAAAAACGTTGTGTATGTTGCAAATGCTTGATTCTTAAATCTTTATATATTCTTTGAAAGCGAAAAAATATACCTTTTTGAAGATCATCATGTCAGTAATTCCAAGTCCACTGCTGGACATAGGGCTTTCCATAAAAGAGGAAATTTTGCCCGTGATTGCCGCGCTGGCCTAGCAATCCAAGAGCGCAGCTTTCGCGACAGGGATGCTGCTGCCCATCCCCGCCCTTTTCATTTCAGCTACATTTGTTACGGATGGATATACCGCCATCTGTCGGTTCCAACCTGAATCGATATTCTATCGCTTCTTACGATACCTGGTCCAGGGGGTGGTACTATTCAACTCCGCCGGTACCTCACCGCTGTTAAAAGATAATATTTATAAGACAATAAACATCTGATAAATAAATTTACAGTATCACAAGAAAATAATTTTTTTATACATATTTTTTAAATTTTTAACTACTTTGACGACTTTCTAACGCATTTATTTAACCAGTAACCATCGTCACTCTTGAAAAGTTGTTGAAGTTCTGTTATGTAACCTGAAGGTCGAGCATAAAAAAGTAACAATTAAAGAAGCGTCATGATACCGACAGCTGTGAATTACCGGTACCAGGTGTCGTAAGAGGCGGCTGTGGATCTGGAACCGACTGATGGTGGTATATCCATCCGAAATAGTGTAGCTCAAATGCCTAAGGCTCTGCCCCTTGCGATTGCCGACACGCTTGCCCAGCGCGGCAATTATGGGCAAAATTTCCACTTTCCCGAGGAGGCCTGTGGTCAACATTAGATGCTAGATTACAATGGCTGTTATGATGAAGTAATTAAGATCGCTATGTCGTTATTTAAATATGTTGCGGTTGCATTAAGTGGGTATCATTTATTGACAGGAAACAACAAGAAGAATTGAAGGAGAAACTGCAACGTCTTGAGTCTAAGGTCCTAGTGGGTGGAGAGAACCTTCTAGACAAGGCGGACACGCAACGACGCTTGCTGGAGCAAGCTGCCAAGGAATTGGAGCAGCGTCGGCTCAACGAGCAGCGTCTGCTGCAAGACTTGCACAAGAAAGAGGTGAGATTACACTTAAACTT
>JACJUM010003272.1:2714448-2730408 GCA_020976665.1 Heortia vitessoides | reverse complement strand
TATGACATGTTTGATGGCAGCATTTTTGAAATTTACCTCTAAATATATAGATCAGAAAAAAAACATGTTTCAGCACATGCTTTGTGACTTGGTCGATGTAAACCGAACATTGAAGTGTTTAGTTCCGGACGACGTTTGTTATGCGCAGGCGCTGATCGAGCAGTACGTGCACTGGAACGAGCAGCTGGGCGAGTGGCAGGTGAAGTGCGTGGCGTACACGGGCAACAACATGACCGCCGCGCTGCAGCGCACGCCGCCGCCGCCGCACGCGCACGCGCACGTACGACATACAGCTTCTTAAAATAATTATTTACTATTTTATATTATACTCAAAATTATATTTATCTTTCTAAATGCACAACCGATCATAAATAAACACCTTAGATTTGTTTATGTTATACTAGCAGAGCCTGTGACTTCGTCCGTGTGGAAGTGTGGAGTGACTTTGGGGGGTATAGTAGCGATCCACGATAAATGGACTATCCAACACTGAAACAATTTTTTAAATCAGACCAGCGATTTCTAACAAACTCTAGCTTTATAAACTCTTAACTCTTTTAGTACTTACTCCTCGCCACGACTCGAGCTTCATGTCCGGTTCCTATACTGTGACAGCTACACGACTCTGAAATGCGTTTCCTTTTAGTATCAAACAACCATACAGTAAATATGTATTCAAGAGAGCCTTACGCATTCTCTTTAGTTCGTATGCCCCCACTTAAATTTTCCCCCCTTTTGTCACTCGCCCATATCAGGTACATTCACATAATGTTTGTATTTTATATTAGTTTTGTTTATTATTTATATCTACATATTATTTATTTATTTTTTGTTTTTATTTTTTGTTTCGCACCGTCTTGGGCCCTTTTCTGTTTTGCCCAATGGTTGGCTGATAGATAATGCCACATGGCATTAAGTACGCCATATGTACATCAATTGCGTGTGCGCTACGGGTCGTCGGTTCGATTCCCACCAAGAGCTAATATTTATATGATGATATTTGTGTTTGTTCTGTGTCTGGGTGTTAAAAATATGTTTTTTAGTAGTATATTTATGATTCCTCTGTTGTCTTATGTCCGTAACTCAAGTGCTTTAATACACTTACAATCAGTCAGGTCAATGTATGAGATGTTGTAGGAATTTATTATTATTATGTATATATATGTGCAAAAAGTTAGTCAAAAATATAATTACATAAATAATATAAGTATGTATACATAAAATCGCTTTGTTTTGCAGATGGAGGCACCAGATCTTTCGGACCGCTACCTGTCGTACTCGTCGGTGAACGTCCGGCCCGGGACGCGACTGGCGCGCCCGCACACTTCGGCCGTACCGCGCCCGCACACCGCCCTCAGGCAGCGACAGTAACTCGCTCAGTGTTTCTCAAACTTTTACCGCACATAACCCTATTAAGTTTTCAAGGAAACGTCCAACACAAAATTGTGTTTAAAACGAGATGTGTTTTATTCATATAACATTTTTAAAATCTAATTAGATTGCTGTCATGTTCTATTGTATCTCATTGTTTTAGGTTGTCTTCAACCATTTATATTTATGTTGTCCATTTGATATTTGAGGCTCTATATACCTTTTTTTTCACATAATTCATACATTGACCTGACTCCGTGATAAGTCGCTTGTGTTACGGACATCACACAATAAAGAAATCATAAATAGAATACTTTAATATATATATATATATATGTTAATATTTAAGTATATATATTTATATATATATAGCCCATTATTCTGTTTTTAAATGAGTAATTTTATTTTCTCTTGTTACGGGTATCTTATTAAATTCTAATGGGACACAAGGTTTGCAGGTCGTATCGAAACACTACTCAGTTGTTGGACGTTTCCCCTATTTTTTTATTTATTTTATTTTTAATCGATTTTCAATCATATAAAAATAAATTTCTATGTACGTGTAACAAGCTTATGTATTAACTAAATTACTCACTTTATTATAAATATATGTATCTCTATATAATTTAACATGATCTCACAAAACGTTAGGCACTGGAGGCGACAATTCTAGTGTTTTTGTTTTTGCCAAAGTTTGTCAGTATGCAGCTAATATTGCCAATAATAATAGATATGACATATTTTTGTTGCGTAATAATTAAATTGCTTTTCTTTATCGAATTCCCAAATATGTGTTACTGATAGTATTGCTATCTGGGGTATTTGCTTTTAGCAAAGATTATTCCAAAGTCTTTAAATATATACATCAAATTACATGCGGTTTTTTGTCATATTGCCTGAAATGGAACGCCCAATTGGCGCCATTTTATTTTACCTATTACATTTGGTCGGGTTACTTTATTTCGGGTGATATGACAAAGGATTATTTGTTATTAGATAAATCACTAAGTATACAACAGACACTAAGTGTAGAACATATTCCATGTTGTCTTGGCCGATCGCATCGTCTCACTATATTTTAGTTCGGCTGAACTAAAACAACAAAAACAAAGGTTAAATTTTTTCTTAAAGAACAAATCTCTTTTTTGTCTTTAGATTTGTCTATGCCATTATTAAGTGACAGTTCTCAATTCCAAATAGTTGATATTCGAATGTCCTTAAAGATTCCACGTAAAACTGAAAAAAAATATTGATTAATATGTTTTGATGAAATTTTAGCAGACCATTTTTGGAATAAAAATTATACTAAAAATAATAAAATAAGAAAGACATTAATGGATAATGTATATTCCATTTCCGTTGTATACTAACTTATGCTAGTCACATTCCAGATTTTGTTTTATATTTGTTTGCAATGTCAGTATTATAATGCACAATGGCAGTGTGATTTTGATATGTATCGTCTTGTTTTAGTGCAATATTTTGAATAAAGGTTTTTAGTAAACGCAGTATTTTATTTACATATAAATATTCCAGCAGAAAAGGAAAGGGATATGAAAACGATGTATGAAATGATATATGTATGTATGTAGAGTGACTGCACATATATATTTGAAATGAACAATTTATTTTCCTATTTGGTATAGGACGGTCGAGGCGAACATGTCTTATCTAGGTAGAAGAGCTATTAAAGAAAGGCCAGGTCAGAAGTACCAAGTGTAATCAAGCGTGTATGAAAGGACTAATGCGAGTAAGGGAAGCGGGAGAGTTGTGCCAAGATCAATCAAGTATCAAGTGGAGATCTATAGTCTCTGCCTACCCCGGTGGGACACAGGCGTGATGTATGTATTCTAACAAAGGGTAATAGGTAAATACTCTTGTCTATGGTATATAGAATTATGAAAATAATTTGGAATAAGATAAAACTGTGGTTATTCACGTCTGCACCAATATGAAAGCGAATTATATGAAGTTTTTTAGAAAATAGATAAGAGAGAAAATGTATATCTTAAAAATGGTTATCATTATTATCACAATTAATTATAATTATATTAATGTCAAAAATCTTTGCTTATTTACGAGCGATAACCGGCCGGGCTCACTCTGTCCTCTTGCAAATTTAACTTCACTCCCCAACAACGGCCGCCCGAGCCAAGGTCGAGCCTTTAGAGGCGCCCTCGAGCTGTCGTCGTCAGTCCCGCTCAGACCCCGCTCACCTGCGGGTGACCGCAGCTAAACGCGGTCGTCGCATTGGGGCTGTTGGACAGATCAATATTTAGATCAGTACTGCGAAAAAGTCTATATACTCTAAATTGTACTCAAAAGAGCATAGAGACTGATTACATTTTCTTGTGATAATTTGAAAGTTTTTTTGACGTGACAACGTCTTATAATACGATGGAGTAGGCTGCACGCTCGAAAAACATGACTCATGCGGCGTTACTCCGCTCTGAGGCGTTCCGTTTAAGGCTTGAAGAGCAAGCGAGAGCGCGGGACGAGCGACAAAGAGGCACAATCGGCCCCGCGTTCGGCAGCGTTCGACATCTGTCTCTCTCGTACTCGATTGAGCGATGCGCCCGCGCGGACAGCTGCTATACGATAATACATTTTTATAAATAAAATTAAAACGTTCTTTTGAAATATGCAACCATTCCATCAGTATTTTCTTAAGACGTTGTCACGTTCAACTATCGTCAGCAAACCGACTTTACAGACAACCGATTTTTTAGCAAGTTTTATAACGAAACGTAAGTAACCACATAGATTTCCAAACAAGTCAATTGGTATTTTTTGTTGTAACGATTCAAAATTTCTCGGTGAAATGACACTGCTTGGAGCTATATTAAAGAAAGTGAAATCGAAGGACTCCATAAAATATCCGTCCCCGCCGCCGGAAGCAAATGTCAACTTCAAGGAAAAAAGAAAGAGGTACATCGACAAAGTGAGTTTGTATTTGTTTGAACACAACAAGGAAATTAAGAAGATCTGTTGCCTTTGATTAATGAGAGAACTTACTCTCTTTCTCTAAAATATGCCTAGAGACATAACGATATTTTTTTTAATTACAAGGCCAAATTCAAAGTTTGCCCAAGATGACGCGTCGCATGGCGGCAGGAGAGATGTTTTAATACTTAAGCACTGCCGAGTACACGTAGATTGCACCAGATCCTAAAAATTTCTTCAAATTGGCCAGTGTAACCATCGTCATCATTATCATACCAATCATTGAATGTCCACTGCTGAACATAGACCTCACCAACAAAGGAGGTTTCTTGCGTGTTGACAATCGCAGTGCGTGGTTTTTGCGACGGGGATGCTGCTGCCCATCCCCATCCTGTTCATTTGAGCTACTCTATTTCGGATGAATATACCGCCATCTGTCGGTTCTGATACATTCCTACGCCTGGTACAGTGGGAAGTACTATTCTACTCTGCCGGTACAATTAAGTTAAAGTACAATTAAAAACTTTATAAATAATCCTTTCTGCACGAGCAAACCACCACTATATTTGTAATAATATCTTCATTGACATCAATTCTTTTGTTAATCAATGTGATCACGCTGCCATTTACCTCCAGTTTCACTACATAAATAAGTACATACAGCTCATCATCATTATCGTTACCACAAAACGTCTACTGCTGGATGTAGGCCTCCCCAAGAAAGGGGGAATTTGCCTATAACTACCACGCTGCTGCCCAATCCCGCTCTGTTGCATTTGTACACTACTTTTAGTGGATAAACCGCCATCTGTCGGCTTCGGTACCTGAGTTGACTCTTACGACACCTGGTTCAGGGCGAGGCACTATGCTACTCTCCACACAGCCAACAGCAACAGATCAATGTACCCAAATCTGTCAAAACTTCGCAATCGTCTTCTAATACCTATATAAAATTCTCGTATCACGGTGTACGTTATTGAACTCCTCTGTTTTTATTTTTTTATGATTACAACATAAAAATAATAATTATATACTCTTTATAGAACACCAATAAAAACAACACAAGAACTTCACAAAAACATGGAACAGTACGTACAAGAGGCGGCCTTATCGCCAAATGCAATTTCTTACAGGCAACCTTTGAATAGAAATAATGTTAAAGCTGGTGGAAGTTTGTGGTGCATTTAGAACATACTTACATAATAATAAACATACATATATACATATAATACACATACATTCAAATACACAAATACAAACAAGCCAAAATTTTCACCCTTCTCTAACAAACCCCTATTTTTTCATAGTGATTTTAGTAATTTTGTTTTACTTTATTTAACTGGTTAATCTATAAAAGGGAGTTATTGAGTTTAAAATTGACAGATTTGTGTATATTGTTAGTCTGTTGATTACCTCACAGTGAGAAGATATCCAAAAATATATTACTGTGAAAATTACTTCCACAGATAAAATATTAAATAATAAGTGTATTTCTACCAGTAATCGCTGCTGTCTGTCTTAATTGTTAATGGTAATTCTTTCAGTTCGCACACGTCCAAAGCAAGGTTGACACGCGGCCGCTTTTCCTAGACCCAACGCGCATGGTGCGAAACCTGCCTGTCTACCGGCAGGCCGTCCTCGACATCAATACAGAGAACATAATGCTAGTCATGGCTATTAAGAGAGCACACTTCAATCGGGTATATGAAGAGACATTCGTCTCAATTTAGTTTTTTTTACATATATACATACATACATCACGCCTGTGTCCCACCGGGGTAAGCAGAGACTATGGATCTCCAAATATTGTATGATATTTGCATACCTTCGCTTTCCTCACTTCTTAGTCCTTTCATACACGCTCGTTTACTCTTGGTACTTCTGACCTGGCCCTTCTTTATCTCTTCCGAACTTCTTTAGAACAGAAGTAAATACTTATGTTCTATATATTTGTACAGTTATTCTACCTTCATCCATCCTTTCTACATGTCCATATTGTGTCAACATTCCTTTCTCTATTGTTGTCACGACATCATCTTTTATGTGGTAAAATAAATCAATCTCTTATCAAACTATTCTTTAATCTATCTCTCAATCTCTCACCATAAATAGTTACATAGAGCAGACACCTCAGATAATCTACTCTGGACAACCAGAACAGGCAAGACAGATATGGAAAACCCAACTGCCCTTTCTGGTGTTCAATCCGGTCAGCTTCTAATGTATGCCTTTAGGGGCAAGGAGGGCCTGTCAAATTTTCAAGGTACATAACTCGAACCAGTGATGTCCTCATTTACTATTCATCAGCTCAACATATCAACCGTTAGGAGTCCACTGCTGGACATAGGCTTACCCAAAAAAGGGGAAGGTTAGGCAATCGCAGTTTTTGTAGCATCCGCGCCCTATGCATTTGAGCGGCACAGTTTCGGATACCGCCTTCTGTCAGTTCAGGTACCTCAGTCACCTCGAACGACACTTGTTTTAGGAGAGGTACTATTCTAATCTGCTGGCACCCCAAGCTATTTATTTATAGATTTGCAACAAATTTTGTTGCAGGTTTATTGGTATATGTTCCGAATAATAAGGCAGTAAATATTATTTTTGGTAAATATCTCCAGGGTAAGGTGGATTGTAGATGGAAAGTGCGCCCGCTTGGTAGCGAACAGTACTACAAAAACCGCGTGGACTTCTACCAGCAGACCTTCAAAGACAACCAGGAATTATATCGACGCATACAAAGTACAGTACGTGGTTGTCCCATCAGGGATTATTTTATAAATAATACCAAGTTCTGCCAATTAAATTATATATAATTGCTAAAATGACTATAAAAAATAGTGGTTGGTGATGGCAGGGTGAAAATTTAGGGCTGTACATTATTTAATGTCATATTCCAAAACAAAAATTTCCAAACATTTTCTTTGTTAATATTTGGGTTGGATAACCCTTATCGCTTAGAGGTATTATTATATTAGAGGAAAAGTAAATAGAAGCCGAATCTCAGACATACAGAATTTGCATATAAAAAGAAACGGTCGAGCCGACACGAGAATTTTTTATATTAAAATTTTATTATCAAAGTTTTTTAGGCAGAATCGAGTCATAGCGAAAGACAGAATATAATTTGGTTGTGTATGAAGACCAAAAAATATTATAAAATTTTTACATCACATCTACACCCACTCAAAATTCCAACAATAGATGCAACGCCCTCGTTCTGAATACATGACGCTAAATCATACACATTCATTTAATATTATTGATATCAGTCCGGAAATTTCCGGTATAAGTATACCTGTATACCATACTATCAGCGCCCGCGACTTCGTCCGCGTGGAATATTTTTTTGGGTACCATACCTCTTTACTACTTACTTTGAATATCATGTTTATTTATATCGAATCAATGCCTGGCCTGGGCCAAGGCCTGAAAAATAAGTATACAAAAAAAGTCAACTGCCTCCACGGGAAAGCGAGAATTTTGCCCATAATTGACGCGCTGGGCAAGCGTCTTGACAATCGCAGAGCGCAGCTTTCGCGACGGGAATGCTGCTGCCCATTCCGCCCTGTGTATTTGAGCTGCACCGTTCTGGAAGGATATTCCGCCATCTGTCGGTTCCGGTACCTTAGTCGCCTCTTACGACACCTAGTACAGGGGGAGGTACTATTCTACTTTGCCGGTACTTCACGGCTTAGTGTCGTGTTGTCACGATTTATGTACTACAAAACCTGATACTTAATATTGGCCGAAGCGAAGAATATTGTCCTTTCTCTTTTATCATATTAGCCAAAAAAAAGGTCATCTGTCTCTTTAATGGAGCCTAAATAATATCTCGCAGACAGCTCGCGTGGACCACTGTACGTGGTTGAAAGAAAACTGGCGTAAACACCGCGAACAAATGATAAACAGAGCGAAAAAAGAGTTCGTGTTATTTCCGCCGGTACCCACACAGCTGATAGAGGACGCTGCTTTTGCCCCACCTCCCAATGTGAAGAGACCGAGGTACCGTTCACACAAATAGCCATAATACCTCTAACCGTCGAGCATCGTTGCTTTTACCATAAAGTCATTAAAACCGATTATACATACATATATACATACATACATCACGCGTGTGTCCCACTGGGATAGGCAGAGACTATGGACCTCCACTTTTTACGATCTTGGCATACCCCTGTCGCTTCCCTTACTCGCATTACTCCTTTCATACACGCTCGTTTATTCTTAGTACTTCTGACCTGGCCCTTCTTTAATACCTCTTCCACCTGGTTAAGATATGTTCGCCTCGGTCGTCCTATACCAACTCTTTCATTCACTTTGGCCAGCTTTATATACGCTTGATGGTAAACGTGAGAGCAGCCTATAGACGCTCGTGCCATCACGAAGATATCACTAGCGTGTCGCCTACTTTGTGAATTGAAGATACTATGTCACATTTACCAAGTAATTTCACTGCCTCTCTCTCCTTTTAATCCGGGACACTGCAATGCGTACACGGCTATTTGGCGGTAAAAATAAGAGAGAAATAAGAGAGAAACAAGAGAGTGAGGTACTAATGTAGACCTTTGTAAGAGGTCTCTAAAAGCAAAGACATCGAATGTGTTGTTTTTGTTGTTTGAATACCCTTATGTATTGAACTAATGCTTCAGTTTGTTTGTAAACTTTACCTTGACCTATTTTTGTAACTGCCCTTTCTTTACTTTCATATATCGGTTTTATCAGTCATATATTCGTGTATTGTCAACATAGGATAATGTAACACGATAAATATTTCACATTACCAACTGTAAAAAGCCATCCCTTCACCAACCGTGCGAAATTACACTTAAATTTTTTGTACCCATGCTTACCTACCTTCATACTTATAATATTTCTAGTAGTGCCTGCGACTTCGTCCGCATGGAATAGTGCTTTGTAGAGTATAGAGTAGCCTTCCTCGATATCTCGGCCTCGGCTATCCAACACTGAAATAATTTTTCAAATAGGATTAGCGATTTCTGAGATTAGCAAACAAACAAACTCTAGCATTATAAACTGAACTCTTAACTCTTTTAGTACTTACTCCTCGCCACGACTCGTGCTTCATGTCCCGTTCCTACACTGTGACAGCTACACGACTCTGGAATGCGTTTCCTTTTAATATCAAACAATCATAGAGTAAATATGTATTCAAGAGTGCCTTACGCATTCTCTTTAGTTCTTTTGTTCCCAATTAAATGTCCCCCTTTTTCCCCCTTTGGATAGTCAACACTGAAAGAATTTTTCAAATCTGACTAGCGGTTACTGAGATAAACGCGTAAAACTCTTCAGCCTTATACCATTATAGATTAATACATGTAGACAAGTTGAGGAAAGCACTAATTTCGCAGGTTATTTAATAAAATTACTTACACAGGGCCTACATAACACTAAGGTTACATAATAGCGCAGAACTTGGGACGCTGGTGGTGGAACTGTTCACTGATGTGTGTCCTCGCACCTGCCAGCTGTTCCTAGAACTGCTAGACGGAGACCAGGCTGGGTTCGGCTACGTCGGCACCTGCTTTTTTACGTAAGACAATTTATCTATTAATTTATTGAACTTTATCGCACAAAATATTACAATATGTACAAATGGCGGACTTAATGCCAGTTGGCATTATCTTCCAGTCAACCATTACACGAAACAGAAAATAATTTAGTGAAGTGTCCAACAATGAAACACCAACAGTTAAAAGTTACACATTAATTTCATTTCTTTAGATATGGACCTAAGTTTTTTACAGGACGATAGCTTATTTGATTAGGTATAAAATTGCATTAATCGTTTTCATAATTATTAAATTCAAAACTCACTAAAAGGATTTTTTTGAAAAGTGGAAAATGTTTCATTGTGTCCACCTGGGTGAAACACAGTTCCACAGTGAAACGCCCTTTATTCAACAATGAAACAGTATTTTATACTAATTATTTTTAATTTAATGTTGATGTTGGAACAAGTATTCCAAATTCCACATTTTCTGAAGTCAGATAAAATATTTGTTGGACTTCCCATTTGCTTGACCTACGCACTCTGCCATATTGTAGATACTCATCGGTTTTCTAGGGTTCCTTATTAACCATGAATCCACAGCGCTGTTGTAATAGATTTTGAATGGACCATTCAATCCAACATCAAGTGACTGCGTCTTTGCTCTGGTATGAGGGTGCAGTGTAAGAATCGTTACTCCAGATTGTTTGGCTAGATCTAATGCCTCAATACTGAGGTGCGATTCATGATTGTCCATGATCAATAGAGCGGGGTTCTCTAGGCTTGCAGACAGTTTAATAAAATGCTTAATTACTTGTACAAAGAGTTCCACATTCATCCACCCAGTTGGAGCCGCAAATCTGAGAGATCCTGGCGGGGCGTCATTAATCATAAAATCTTTGAAAATTTTTCTTGGGAAACCGGGGAAACGGTGGTAATGCTTGCCCCGATGTGCATACGATGCAACATGTTGTGACTAGTATCCCTCTTTAACCGCTAGTTATTTTTCCAATATTCTGTCTCCGTTTTGGTGCCAAGACTTCCTGAGGTTTTCAGTGTGGAGGTAGCAGTTTTATCAAGGTTTTATAGTTTATATCCATTGCCAAAATTCGGAATGACGTTCCATGACATTTTTTAGATTGCTGAAAAAATTCTTGACGGATTCCTTATTAAAAGCACGCCTTATGCCTTGACCTTACTTGAAAGAGCGAAGCCATTCTTTACCTGCCATTTGTTCTTTCTCCCAAGAGTCAGGACATTTGATATTATTTGTTTTCGCTATTTGGTAGGCGATTCGGCGTACATCTCTACTACTTAGTCCATAAATTTTAAGTTGAGTTAGTCTTTGCGTTTGTAATAATGCAGCACTGATGCTTTCATTTTTTTTATATAGCGAAATAATGTAGCATTTGCTACATCACATCCTTTGGCCACTTTTCTTACGCTTAATCCCTGTCTGTTTAATTGAATAGCTTGAAGCATGTTTCATGACGTGTGGTCCTCCTTTTTTCTTTTTGTAGATTTAGTGCGCGGCATCTTTGGCAAAATAGAAAATAATGTAAATACTTAAATGTAATTGGCGTTAATATAACGTCAATTTTTTGTAAGTGCAAAAATTTTAACCATGAAACCATGTATTCTACTTACCATTTGGAACAAATTTTGTAGTGTTTTGACGAGTAGAATACATGGTTTCAATATAAATTGCACCTTATAAACTTTGACCTAAAAGAAAGAATAATCGGTACGAATTAATGTTCAGTAATAGATATGTACTAATGTAAAAAGCAGATATAAATAACACATAAAAAAAAAATAATATCGTAATAAATAACCACATTAATTATGACAGTTGTATACAATAAAATATGGTAGTATACAATAAAACATTGTTCCATTGTGTCCATCCCCTAACTGTTTCATTGTCCACCACCCGGTTTATATTTTAATAACCTAAAAAATTACCGACTATAACGTAACGGATTAATATTTTATCTAAGCCACGTATATGTATGATACTTGTACATTACCGCGTTATTCTCGGAAATACGGAACATGCAGATTATCCTCGGCTGGGACATTTGGTGAGGACTTGGCGTATGACTGAACCTAGAAGACCAATGCAAAACTGAATGAACATACCACCTTCTCTCTGCTTTTTTTCGGTACCAGTCGCCTCTTTCGATCTAGTTCAGGGGTACTATTCTACCTGTCCCCCACGGCATATAGACAACCAAGAACCAAAACCACATGATGTTATTGACATCTGTATGGGCAGGAACTGGAATCGTAATAAAAAATTAAATTATTGTGGGTATTATTTTTGAGACTCACACATAAGAGGTCCGATGCCCGTATTTAGTGTAGAAAAAATGGTTGAAATTTGTGCGATAGTCCGCATTGATTCCCGCGTGCTGTTTGCGTGTTTCAAGGCACATAACACACGGAGTAAGAGTGGATTTGCCCTCTTTCAATCTTACCACATCTGTCACACTCACTTCTCGCGCTGTTCCATATCCTTTTATTCAATATTATTGACTTCACTAATTAAATGGACCTGTTGCGATTTTTTTTCGGACGAACCTATTGCTGGACTACTCAAACGTCAATTCCAGCGCCACCGAAAAAAGAGGGCGGGCCCTCTCATAGATGAGAGGTCCGATGCCCGTACTTATCCTGAGTACCCCGCGGCCGCGACCGCGCGTTTAGCTTCGGTAGCGCCCGCAAGGCTCGCGGGTTGATGTGATGTAATTTTATAATCACATTAGGTTTTTAATATATTTAATTTAATTATTTTTAATAAAACTGAAAACTTTTTCGGATAACAAATTTTGGTTTTATCAATTACAAACACAACATTTTTAAACAAAATCTACACGGAAATTAAAAGATTTTGAGAGCGGGTAAACGTAACAAATTCTCGTAAAAAGGTTCTGCGTACCAAGTGCCCTGCCCACTCACTTCTACTTGCTAATCCGCCGGACGATATCAGTAACTTTGGTTCCGCTATGGATCTCCTCATTCTTAAATCGCGCAAAGAGAAGAAAACGATGTTTCCAACCTGGTCATCAAAGGTCGCTAAATGCACAGTTTTCACTAACTGGGTGTTGATTGTTGAATTCAATGGTTTTCAAAAAGATTCAAAAAGGTAATGTGCTGCGGAGTATAACTTGCCATAGTGATTTGTAAAAAAATACTGAGTAATAAACAAATTAACTATATGACTATTTTATTCTGATATAGGTTTGTATGCATTTTATTGAATTTTCCCAAAAAAAAAACATCTGCCAAGACTTCAATACTCGTTTTATGAAGAAATCATAATGTTGTAAAAGTTTAGATTATAGTTTCTGGTTTGTTTTGCTGACAACGCGACAGCGGTGAATCCATTTGATAAGTTTGACTGCATTTATTTTTTGTATTTCTCATAAAGCAATTATAAGAAATACAAAAAATAATTGTTACATGGGAATAATTCGAAAAATATGGAAGTATGACCGCCTTTTCAATTCCTTATTGTTTGAATTTAAAAAAGAAACTTCAAATATGTCACCTTAGTATGTACACAAAAGTGGCTTTGATTTTTCTATTTTTTTTTACCAGTATACTCACATTCTTAATTATATTTATCATTAAAGAATTAAAAGACTGCGACGAGGAATATGCTCCTCTCAGATACGGGGTTAAATGGCTCAAGCGAGTTACTAATTAAAGTCATAAGTCCCGAAGGACAAACGTTCAGTGCCTATTTTTCTGGAGATGTCCTCATAGAGGAAGTAAAAAACAAGGCAATCGATCACTTCTACCCCACCGGGGAAACAGGCTCAAGCAGGTACAAAATTGTCAGAGTATCCGATACTAGCACGCTACACGACTTCCTTACTCTCAGCCAAGAAGAAGTAATAACACAAGAAGAATTGCTGCTGGTCGAAAGGAGAACACCAGAGGCTGGCACGTTGTGGGATTTGGGTACAGTGAGAGCACCAGTGCAAGGGACGATAGCAGCTGCCACAGCGTCCCTACCGCCACCACAGAGCACAGTTAGACAGCCAAACTTGCAATCCCTTCTCTCTACCAATGAATTGTCATACGAATTGCGGAAAATCCTTATATCCCTGATCGAAGCTGGTGCAAGATTAGCAGCAGCTGGTAGGAACTACGAGATAACTCTAGCCCAACTTTCAGCAGCTTTAGACGAGCCCCAAAGACTGCAACGAAATGCTATGCAATTGATCACGCCTGAAGAGATCGCTTCCCGGCTCCAAACTACAGATAGCCAAACATCATCAGAAGAATCTGCAACAAGCAAAAGTGGACATGACCTTTTCAAGCGTGCGGAACATTTACAAAGGTTCCTTGAAAAGTTCAGAGCATGGAGGTTTAAAATAGCTGAATCTCCAAACGCAGATGCCTTAGCAACTTTGAAAGACCTGGGTTTCAATCCAAACGAAGCTGATCAGGCTCTACGCCAAACCGGTTGTAATGTTCCGGCGGCTGCGTCTTGGTTGATAGGAGAGCGTGGGTCTAGCATATTCGAACTGATGAATGGATTGCCCGACGGGCTGATCCTTCAGACTTTGTTAAAACAGCCGCAGATACAACGTGGTCTCTTGAATACAAGGATGCTAATAGCATTTATTGGAATGATAGGACAGACAGGAAGTGCGTCGCTTTGGTTGAACTCGCCTCACGGAAGTCCGCTGCTATCGCAAATATCACGCACCTATCACTCCGAGAAGTATTGCCTCGCTGTAAATCAGTTTTCCGAGGTCACACAAGACCGAAGTACACCCGTGCCATCTACGTCAAGACAAACCAACTAAAAAATGTCTCAATTGGCATGTTTTAACATTTTTGGGATACCATTACATATATTTTGTAATAAAGCTATTGGTTGAAAATTATATTTATTTTTAAATGTAACCAGAAGTTAGAATAAAAGTAGTACAACACAAAACACATAGAAGTCAAGCACACATTTAAGAGAAGCAGCGTATGTTAAGTTATTAAGGAACGGACCCTCCGTCTGGTGCGCCATAGTGAACTATCATCATTACAGCCATTGGAAGTCCACTGCTTAACATAGGCCTTTCTAAGAACGGAGGAATTTCACCCATATTGCCGTGCTGGGCAAATTGGCAATCGCAGAGCCCAGCTTTCGCGACGGGGATGCTGCTGCTCCTCCCCACCTTTTTCGTTTCATTTCGGATGGATATAGCTATCTGCTTGAGCCCTTATTTTATATGCTTCATAATCGTAGCGTTATGTGGTCAGGTTGTGCGAAAGGGGCTGATCCCATAAGGTCAACTTACTGTTGTTTGTTCAGGAAAGTCCCTGGTCTCTACTGGAGCGGCGGTGACGTAGTTTACAACAATGGGTTTGGATGCTACGCGCAACGGGGCAGGACCATGCCTATCGGAGCTGAGAATTATCATTTCTCTCATTCCATGTCAGGTAATGTAGCACAAATACGATAAACCAAATGATAAAAGTATTTTCATTTAGAACAAATTCAGCATGCACGTTTCTCGAATTCATTCAATTACACTCCGCAGCAGGTTTGCAGAATTCTACTGTTCACCACGCTCTATTGATATCCAAACTCTTGGATACCAAAATAGTGTTTACCAAAACAAATCATTCAACAACCAAATGTGAGGAAATTTGTTTCATCGTTATTATTAGAATTTCCACTGCTAGGTAGGCGATCACCACATAGACCTCCCAAGAAAGGGGGGGGTTTATCCATAATTGCTTCAGGAATGCTGCTGCCCATCCCTGATCTGCTGCATTTGAGCTTCGCTGCCTACATCTTACGACACCAGATTTAGGAAGAATTATTGGGATTGAAGAACCTAATTTTATTTTAGGCATAAGCTACCGGCAGAGTAAAATAGTCCGTCCCCTGAACCAGGTGTCGTAAGAGGTGACTGAGGTACCGGAACTGACAGATGGCGGTATATCCATCCGAAACAGTGTAGCTCAAATGCATAGGGCGGAAATGGGCAACAGCATCCTCATCGCGAAAGCTGCGCTCTGCGATTGCCAACACGCTTGCCCAGCGCGGCAATTATGGACAAATTTCTCCACTTCTTGGGGACGCCTATGTCTAGCAGTGGACTTCCAATGGCTGATAT
>JACJUM010003272.1:2669048-2704109 GCA_020976665.1 Heortia vitessoides | reverse complement strand
CGCGCGCACCCGCGCGCCGCCACGTACCGCATCGCCTCCGCCGCGAAGCGCACGCACAGCGCGCCCACCGCGCTCTTGTCGTCCGGCGATTCTAATAAGGGGCGACGATTGAATCAAATGACATTACTTTTTTTTGTACATTTCACACGAGGAAGACCTTGTACTAGAGCTCGTCTGCATCGGTACCTCACTTTGCACTGACTGGCTTGATGGCGCAATGGTAGTGATCCCATCTTGCGCGCCAAAGTTCGCAGGTTCGATTCCCACCCAGAGCAAATATTTATTAATATGATGATATTTGTGTATATTGGTGATTCCTCTGTTGTCTGATGGTTGTAACACAAGTGCTTTAAGCGACTTAACACTGAATCAGGTTAAATAGAGTTGTGGGAATCTATCATTATTAGTGCCGTAAGGTACCGGCAGAGTATAATTGTACCTCCCACTGTAGGTGTCGTAAGAGGCGACTCAGATACAGACAGATGACGGTATATCCATCCAGAAATGTGCAGCACAAACGCACAGGGCGAGGATGGGCAGCAAAATCCCCGTCACGAAAGCTACGCTCTGCAATTGCCAACACGCTTGCCCAGCGCGCCAATTATGGATCAAACACCTCCATTCTTGGAGAGTCCTATGTCCAGCAGTGGACTTTCAATAGCCGGTATAAAAAGGAAGATGATTTTTGTTACATCGAATGCGAAGTTTTAATATATGTATAAGGGCAGTTTGATATGTATATTATGCGAGCTATCAAAAAAGGAACCTGCAAGAAAAACTGGTGACGGTAAAGAAATTCCACCAACACTTAGTGGTTGCTGTAATTAGAATCTCACTCATTAAGAAACATCCTATCATAACGCGGAGCGTAGCTATCGCGATGGCCAATAAATACGCTTGCCCAACGCGGCAATTATGGGCAAAAATACTCCTTGCTTAAAGAGGCTTATGTCCAGCAGTGGACTTCCAATGTCTGGTATGATGATGATAGGAAACCCTGTGGAAAATGGAAGTGTGTACCTGAATGCAGAGTATCCACTGTGACCCCCAACACGGGCGTGTCGGCGCGCACGCGCGTCCGAATCGCGTTGTCGTGCCGATGTGCCAGTCGCAAGGTTAGCCTTAAACGCCCGTACAGCAGACGGAATGCCCACGTGTCAACACCCGACACGTCCCATTCGCACTCGTGACTCCTGAAAGCGGCATGAGGAATTGGTATGACGGTGATTGGATCCCGATGTCGCAGACGGTAGCGATCCTATCTTGAGCGCCAAAGGTCGTGGGTTCGAATATTTACATGATGATATCTATATTATTTTCTTGGTATGATATTATTATTCCTGATGCCCGATCAGTAGGTACACAGATTTATCTGTTCCTTCCCTTGTCCGAATCAACGGAACTGATCGCGGAATCAATCTATATCGTGAGGGGGGTTTCTCGAAGTCTTACCAACTACTGTTACCGTTAGGTAGTCATTTGCACTGTTGCAGTAATGGTTGGTGTGGGTCGGCGTTGTTGTTGTTGTTGGACTAATTCCTAACACACCACACACCAGTGAATGGGCGTTAAATATATGTATTTAAGTAGTATATTGGTGATTCCTCTGTTGTCTGGTGGTTGTAACACAAGTGCTTTAAGCGACTTTTTTAATTAATAGCTGTGCCCGCGACTTCGTCCGTGTGCAGTAGTCTCTTTGGGCACCACACCTTTTTACTTTAACTGATATAATCTTTGAATGATATATTTATTTATACATAAAAATCAATAAATAGCCTTAATAATTAATATTTAAGCTTCTAGCTCTAACAATAGCGATACTTCCATACAACTTTTCATCCCCCATTCCGATCCCTTACAACTCTTATGTCGAATAAAAAAGTAGCCAAATAGTAAAAGTAGCAAATTTCATTTAAATCGGTTCAGTAGTTTAGGCGTGATTGAGTAACAGACAGACAGACAGAGTTACTTTCGGATTGTATCGCGCAACGTCCCAACCACCAGATGATCACGGACATACGTGAAAGACAAGTGAACAGAGAAACAGAGCTCAGCTGTTACGTGTCAAAAGTGACAGGGTAGGGATGGGCAGCAGCATCCCTGTCGCCGAACTACTCAACGATTCAATAAATAACTAATTTTTAACGGCTTCAAAACGCAGTCTGTTTATCTTTTAAAATTTTTTTTGTACCACATTTAGGGCACCTTGCGGCAACTGCATTTTAAAGCTGTTGAAAAGCTAGTTTTTTAGTAGTGAAATCGCAAGTTTTAGAAATATTGTACCGGGAATGACAATCCAAGTTGTATTAACTAGAGACATGGTACATTGCGAATTTTTACTCACCCCATAAATGGCAGCATGTCAATCTTCGCGACAACATTCACAGATTCGCACTCCGCCACCACATTTCTGGAACTCATCTGGTTCTCCAGCCTCGGCTGCCACACTTGAGACTTGCTACACTGAGAAATCTCAGAACTAGACTCACTGCGGGACTCTTGCATCCCCTTCTGATTCTTGCTGCTTGTAAAGGAGGGGACGATATCCGGACTCTTGCTCTCGTTCTCAGGTTTCAGGTCAGGTTCAATACAGCTCTCGGAATACAGCGCGTTCAGAATCTGTTTGTTCAAAACATTCTGATCGATGTTCAATTCCATCAACAGCTGCTGCACCGTCAGATTCGAATATTCTTTAGATTTAACGGGCGACTTCAATATCATTACTTCTGAATCCAATACTTCATGGGAATCTACTGGATCTATATCCATCGTTACTTTCTTTTGTACTTTTTTAGGAAGATCTTTTTGAGGAATTTCTTTTTTAGGGGAAGGTATACGTGACGTATTATTTTCATTATGAACTGGACTCATTGATAATTTTTGCATTTTCGACACAGGCTTTGGCGTAACGTCCAATCCAGGCGCCGCTTCGCATATTTTTCCCTTCACTGTCGGGCTGTATATTCGTTTTTTGCCTTTGCAACTGTGTTCAGCGTTCGTTTCAATGCATGTTATATCGCTCGATGCTACTTTCGGATCATCGCTTTGATAAATAACTTTCAAATGTGCGGATTTATCTTCAGACTCGTCCTCGACGGACGCTAAGTCCGCATCTGTTTCAGTGTCAGAACCATTTTTAGATACTGCATCGTCTACTAAAGTCAAAGAGGAACTGGCTTCTAGTAATTCTTTATTAGCCTTCATAGTTATCAGGGTGTTAACATTAGTGTCCCTGAGTTCGCTTATACGAACGGATATTGACTCGTCTACCGAGGTAAGCTTGCTTGTGTTGGAGAGCAAGCTCGGAGCCGTCCTTATGCTGCCTTCATCAAAATGTATTTTCGGTTCAATGGACACGTGTCCTACACTGTACTGCTTCGTGTCCTTAGCAACTTCAGAACTTTGGTCGATCCGGACTTGATCTGGGTTTCTCGAGCGGTCTTCTGCGCGAGGACTCTCTAATTTCCCAGGATTATACTCATGCACTTCCGAATAATCACAAGGTACCAGCAACACATTATTCAGAGGGTTATTATGGTCGAAGACTATAACTCGTTCGGAATATGCGGGTGGTAATCTTCTTGGACGGAATGATAACTCATTAGGATTTAGCTTGTCATCAACCTTCGATGATGGGCTTTTATGCAGTGGTGAACTTTCCACCAAGTTGGATGGAATAGAGATGTTATCTAAGTCTGTACTAATGACAGAGTTGTTCTCTGTGCTGAGGTCAATCTGGCTGGAGGCGATCAAATTAGCTTGCACCTGTGTACTGCAAGTGGATGGATTTTTTGACACATAATCCATGCCATGTGATAGAAAAGGGACCATATCCGCGTTTGGTTTGACAAGATCGCGCATTAGAGACTTGATGTTGTCGGATACATCTTCCAAGTAACTAGGTATCACTTTGGCTTTGCTTTCTTTTAGGTACGAAGTTTCTCCGAAAGCAGTTTTCTTCAGCGGTGATTTAAAATCGGTCTTGATACTGGACTCGCTGGTCGATTCGTCTTCAAAATGAAGTTTTTTCACAATTTCATTGCTAACCCGTGGCGTGGGCTTGGAATGTAAACTTTCTTCTATCTGCGTATCGGACCCTTCGAGGCTTTCATCCATTTCAATAGACATTTGGAGTGCGGCCTGTGCCATCGAAATGTTGTTTAATAGATCTTCCCGGCTGAGAACAATAGATAACCTACTTGGGGCGACACTTAATCTCCTAGGCTCGTAAGTTTCGCTTATTTGACTCTTATTGCTAATCGGCTGGACAGGTTTCTCCGCGTGAGACAATCGCGACTTATCAGTAAGATCTGATAGCATTTCTAATAGTTCATTGGTGTCGTTAGCATCTCTAAAACTTTTTGAAGGTTTACTCACATCCAACTTGTCTACAACTACAGATTTATTTTTATTTAAATCTTTGGGACTTTCAACTTTTTCGTAAGTTTTATTTTCTGGAGAAGTGTTTTTTTTATCTTCCATAAAACTTTTCAGCTTTGATATTTGTATTGGGATATCATCAGAACTACTTCCACGTTCATCTTCTGGAGATATGACAGGCGATTCTTCAATTTTAGAAGTTTCGTGTAAAGTTAGTGATTTCTGTAGAATATTATATGTCTCACTTGAATTTGTCGGAGTTTCATTGTCTGTATTTGTAATTATGTGCACAATACCATCTCTTGACGGTTTTGTAATGTTCACTGACAATTCATTGTCTGCACTAACAAGCGTTTTATTATTGTATCCGGAGCCCAACGGCGACTGAGACATATTTAAAAGATCTGCTAGAATTGTTTGCCTTGATTTATCACTAGCTTTAACATCTGTATTAAGTGGAACCAGGTGAGTATCTTTGCTAGATTTCAGTTGAAGTAATTTATTAATATCATTTTCTTCATTCTTATCAAGCACTTCTTCGTTTACGTCTTGTGTTTGCATACTAGCGTCAACTTCCAAAACGGATTCGTCAGAGTCTTCTTTTAAAAGTTGGGATTTCTCTCTATTATCGCAATCTAATACTGCTTCTAATCTACACGCTTCTATATTCTCTTTTATTTCATTATTTTTGTTCGTCTCATTGTTCGTAGTAACTGCTTGATATACGAAAACATCATTATTAAGGTGATTAGAAATGTCATTAACAGCATGATTTATATTTTTGCTTGCATTCAAGCTTTTACTGATTATCGATTTATCGAAAATTGTATTTGAAGGAATGGCCTGAGTTGTCGATATATCATCAGTTTCATCTTCAAATAATGCATTCTTTTTTTCCTCTCGTTCATTTAATTGTAAATTTGTAATTATATTTGCAGGTAAAGCTTGAGTCATAGAAATGTTACAGTCCTCATTATCATAAACAAGGAATGGAATCGCCTGCGTCATCGAAATATTTCCAAAGTTACTTTCATCCATAGTTTTCGATTCTATATTACCATCTGTTGGATTCTTTATGTCTGACATCAAATCCAATTTGTTGGTTAATGGTTGTGTAGAAGATATATCTTCATCATCATATATGACAGTATGTTTTATACTTAAACGAGACGCTGTAATCTTTAGTTCATCTGATTTGTCAGGTACATCATGTCTTATTTGTTTTTCGATAATCTTATTAGTTGGTATCGCCTGTGTAAATGATATATTCATGTCCGTGTCATTTTCATACAGAATAGTTCGATTCCTTTGATCTGATTGTTTATCTTGATTTGCTATTATATTTGCAGGTACAGCTTGAGTCATCGAAATATTCCCTTCATCGTTTCCATAAATAATAGTTTTCTGCTTTTCAGAATTCTTTGACATGATTATCTGGGCAGGAACTGCTTGAGTAATTGAAATATTTCCAAAGTCACTTTCATTTACAGTAAGAAGTGGAATAAGATCTTTATTAGGCAGAGGTTGAGTTATAGATATGTCATCGTTATCATACATGACACTATGTTTAAAATTCGTGAGTGACGACGCCATATGCGGATCGTCAAGGAAATTGGGCAGATCATCATTTACATTCAGAACTATGGTTTTTCTCTGATGGGTTTGCTTAACAGGTTCTTTGGGCATATCTTCAGTGTTTTTAAGTATTGTATCGGCCTCTTTATCAGACATAACAGAAAGTTTCTTACCATCAAATACCAATATTTTATCAGAATCATCGTTTATAGCAAAGTTCGTGCTCTCCTTAGGAGCTAGGTAAGGATTTAAAACTATATTCTCCTTGTCGGCGACCAAGTCCTTGTTCAAGCTAAATTTTTTCTCACTGTTTATGGAAGTACTTTTAGAAACATCCTGCACTTTAGGACTGTGTACTGTGTCCGTTATAGACATATCCGATTCATCGTCGTGCCTTACGGTGTTGTGTGTTGCATTTAAATCAACCTCAATATACTCCGAGAGATTGCGGTCATTAGATGGTCCTGGGCACACAACATTGCTCTTTCCTCCCTCTATATCTTTCTGTATTTCATCCCGATCGTCTTTTATCTCTGCACCAATCGTTTGTATCGCGGAAAAGTTGACGTCTATTCGTCCAGACATCTCACCCATAGTCGGCGCCCCTAAGTCATCGAACACTTTGCTTTGTAACGTTTGATCTGTGAAAGCGCTCATCTCAAAATTGTGTTGTGGTGCCACCAGCTTCCTGTCATCTCCAGTGCATTCGAGCGACGCTAGTTGTTCCATGAAATTGACGTTGTTCAACGTCAAATTGGTGTTTCTAGAGTGGTTATCAAGTGTTGAGACGAAATCCACCGCTTCCACTTCTTCAAACTGCTGATCGAATATGCGTTTACCAATATGGCCAATTGGCTGCCGGGAGGCATTTTCTACGGGCTCGTTCCCTGATGATTCTAAGGAATTGTTGTGCTTCTCGTAGATGTCTGTGAACTCCCAAGTTGATGTTGCTTCGGTTGTGATATATTCTCTGTGGATAAACAAAGCTGTTTTTAGTTAAACTAACACTAACCGTACCGGCATAGTAGAACAGTATCTCTCTCTGTATCGGGTGTCGTAAGAGGCGACTAAGGTACTAATGTACCAGAACCGACAGATGGCGGTGTATCCACAGGGCGGGGATAGGCAGCAGCATTCCCACCATGAAGGCTGCGCTCTACGATTGCCAACACGCTTGCCCAGCATGGCGATTATGGGCAAAATTCCCTATTACTTCGGGAGTCCTATGCCCAGCAGTGGCCTTCTAATGGCTGATATGATGATGATGAACTTTAACAGCTTCGTCGGATGATAGGAACTCAGTCATATAGATAGCTATCAGCGCCCCGCGGTTTCACGCGCTTTAATTTGTAAAACAAAAGTATAATCTATTATCCGCTCTCAAACTAACTTTACACCACCCTTCAACCCTCTTAAGGGATGATTTTGGATAAAATATTTTACCCGTGTCTCGTGACTTTCAATGAAAAACCTTCATACCGAATTTCATTCAAAATACTTCAATAAAAGGAATTTTTTATACCAACTTTGCCTCTCCGACTTACTTCCATATTGGGTGAATTTTTAAAAATCCTTTCTCAGTGGTCCCCTTCGCTAAAAACGGAACCCCTGTGAAAAATTCCAAGTCTCTAACCCTTATATATATATGTAAAAGGTATAAGGTATATAAAGGTCAAATCTATATATAAATATATAATAGATAGTAGTGTTCATCCAGGACAAATATTTATATGATGACTTTTGTGTTTGTTTTGTGTCTGGGTATTGGATTATTGGAATATTTAAGTATTATATACACAAGGGTTTTAAGTGATTCATCACAATGTCTGGAATTTATAACTATTCATCTTTATAAATAACAATGAGTCGTCAAACGAACAGACCGACTGTACCAATTTGGATAAATATTCTTATAGATATCGTATTCAACCGCACAAATTTATTTCTTATCCAATTCAGACCAGGAAGTTGGGTTGGACGAGACCCAGAATATAATACCGTTTCTCTTGGACAAGTGTAGGTTTTCAATTAACAAATTTGTATACCAGTAAATTGATTCTGATATTCCGAGTACTTATTTATCAAATAAACTATGACTAGCTACCATTATCCTTACTATAACTATCTTATTCGTTTGTTATTTATTTTATTGTCGTTCCAACATTGAACTAACATGCAGCAAAGTATGACAAAGTTATAGACATTCTTTAATAATAGATTCCTTACTTTCAAAAAGGGAAATTTCGAAAACTGGCGGCCGAGTCATCCTCAGTCTCCACAGCAGAACAATATAACTATAATAACTCATATACAAACTACTACTACTATATATATTAAAAAAAAAACATGTCATGTACACATATCCTAGGTTACCGTCTAATTAATATTATATTTATTTATGTATATTATTATCATCGCTACAGCCTTTGGAAGTCCACGGCTAGACATAGGCCACCCCAAAAAAGGGGATATCTTGCCCATAATTGCCGCGCTAGGCAAGCGTGTTGGCAATCGCAGAGTGCAGCTTCCGCGACTTACGATGCATTAAAGCTACACTGTTTCGGATAGATATCACCTCTTATGTCACTTGGTACGAGGGGAGGTACTACTTTGCCGGTACCCACGGCTATATTAGTCTGTATAACAGTAATCTGTAGGTGTACACCTATACAAAATAGATAAATTCGCCATTAACTAATTCACTTTCCGTGACACATAAGCCCAAACACTACATTATAGCAGAATACGCTTGTTCGTACCCACGGATTGCCCGATTTCGAACGACCTATACAATTGAGTGAAGTCTGTCTTTAGTCACTCACACAACTCCCGTCCGGCGTGAGAAACTCACACGGCGACTCTTGGCCGTGTCAGTAGGCGTGGCCACGTTGAACTCCAGCTCTGAAAACGGAGTGCGCGGCGGCCGCTGGCTCTTCAATATCGACGACCGTCTTTTGCGTCTGTAACAAGTTCAAACACATTAGTACTTTTGGTAGACACGCTTGATTATTTTATTTCAGGTCATGTCATCTTTATGGTATAATTCTTAGAGAGTGATCATCTAACTGATTAATTATTTTATGAAAAATATTGGCCAAGTCATCCTTAGCCTTCACATAAAATATCATAAACGGCTATATAGCAGAAAAATAATTCATCATATAATTAAAAAATAAAATAAAAATGTTATGTACACATATTCTAGGTTACCGTCTAGTTAATATTATATTTATTTATGAATATTAGTATGTATGATAGTTATCTGTAAGTGTATCTATATTATATAAATAAATAAACTAGTAAAGATTCGGACTGTTAATTATTAATATATACACTTCTATATGTGAATTGTAGATAACTACAAATGTCAGGAACATATCAATAAAATAGAATGTCAGTAACATGAACTGGACTAGCTGTCTGATACCTTTGATTCCTTTGAGAATGTTGAAACATGCATTTATTGCAGCATAAATAGTCCTACTTTTGTACAGTTTAACTTGGAATAATTTTTTTTTTCAAAGTTGCTGTCTATCCCCGCTCTTTGCATTTGAGCTGCAATGTTTTAGATGGTTATACCGCCATCTGTCGGTTCTGGTACCTTAGTCGCCTTTACGACACCTCATATAGGGGAAGGTACTATTTTACTCTGCCGGTACCTTACGGCTTATAGTATGTATATGAAAACATCATGTATGTCTATAAAAACATAGACATGTTTAAGAAAAACTTAAATGTGAGTAATAATTATAAGCTTGCAGTACCCACTACACAGTTCCATTAAATAAATAATTAATTCAAGGGCAACTGCATTAGATTTAACAATAAGATACAAGGCAGCATATCAGGCTCAAGGGTATATAAATTTAAAGTAAGTCCATTTCTAAAGCATATTATAGTGTTGAAGATTATATTAATGATTAAACTGCCTGGGATTGAATTGCTCTAACCTAGCTTTAAGACAAAAGTTTGTTAGCCCCGACACAGGTAGGGGCGCTATTAACACTAACTATTCAGTGTTGATGGAAACTTTGTCACCACCAGGGTTTCTTGTAGTTGCCTTACTGGTGGCTCGTATAATGAACCTACTTTAAATTTAGTTTTAAGATCCATCTGGTGCTGGCAGAAAAGTATCAGGTAGGTCTACCTTATATGTTAGATAAATCTTATGATCCTGTGAAGTCATCAGGGTCATCAGTATAATCAATATAATACAAAACTTAGTACTTCATATTTTCGAATTAATTATTTTTTATTATTGCTTTTTATTATTTTTTATTATTACTAGCTATTATAAATTGCTAGTAATGGCCTTGTTTAAATAAATAATATTTAAATTTGATTTGATTTCAATAATAAAACTAATTATGAAAGAATGTAAAACACAACTTTTGCCATTGTTAACAGTTATAATGTTTCCAAAACTTTGGACATAAAAGTTAATACAACATATTAAAGACAAAACAAATAATAAATATGATTACTATTTTTTTTTTATTATATACATGCATCAAAATAACTGTTTATAGATATACAGATATAAACAACTATAATGGTGTCCAGGCAAATTTGTTACTATTTATAATTGAATTACAAATCGTAGAAAACTTATTATTTTATTTGACTAAAATTGACAATTTCAAAACAAAAGTATATGACAATTTTAAAGACATGCGTATGTATGATCAGTCCTAAATAATATTCCAACTATCGTCTCAGCAATACAGCCCAATCTAAAGTAGCACTTAAGTATTAATTTTAATTGTTATTTATGTAACAGAGCTTACATAACAATTCTAAAACTATTAGAAATTGTGGCTTTTAAAAACTTACGTAGCCGCTGCGACGGCGTCCGAAGTTCTATTTTGAGTTGTATCATCCATGATTCAAACAAATTTATACAATTTTAAGAGTTCAAATGTTTTTAAATTAATTAATTAGAACATATCGCACTCCCATTTCAGTTCATTTCATTATCGTATTTCTTGAGAATTCAAACAAACAAAACAATCAAACGGTAATGCAACATTTGAATTTGACTTTGACACTTAGAGATCCTAGATTTTTCGTCTATGGAAGAAGCAACGTGATAAAAAACGTTGTTAAATATTTATCATTAGTTCATGGTCATTACATTTCTTTCAGAGAGCCAATATGAAACATAAATTTTATATTCGAGTACAACAGACAAAAATTAGTACAAAATCAGATATCTAAACGTTATTGATCTATGGATTTTAAAAACTATTTGCTTTGTGTTTTTATTTAGATTTTTTTACATAATATTCTATGTACATACTCACAGAACAAACACAACACCGAAAGCAGTTAATGTTAGCAGAGTCGTGTAAATCGAGCAGATTGCTAACCATATTAACAAGACTGCGTTTTCTTCTAAATTCAGTGGATCAGGCATAACAAATCACATTTAATTTGGTCCTAAACCATTGTCGGTTGAGTAAAAATATAACTGAAAATTTTAATTACGTCTACCAGAGTGAACATGTCATGAAAATTGCAATTGTCAATCATAAATCTGTTAGAATTGAAATATAGGAGATATTTTTTATTTTGACTATGGTTAACAAATAAAGATTAAAACGATGAGGATCCTGTTAGTCACAAAACACCGATGAGTAGTCTTAGAAACTGCAAAATTCGCTTTAATATAATATATCGGCGAGTTTATAATTATAATTTCTTTATTATTATAAATTCTTTATATTAAAATTTCCAATTTTGCCAGAAACCGATCATAAAAACTCTATTATTACCGGATAATTTAAAACTAAGCTATTGGTTAGTCATATATATAATTATATATACATAGGTATAATTAAAAACAATACAGAAATATATTTTCATTTACGGATTCTATATACACAAAAAATCAACGTATACACAAATGAACAAAACTATAAATTGTACAGATTATAATTTTTTTGTAACCAATTTCAAACTAGGTAAATTAATCTTTTATAATTCATTGTCAATTACTAAATTCTTTCAGATTTGTAATGAATAATTGATCTGTCGCGTTGAGTAAGTAATGAACGGCCTCGCTTATCAACCCTGGGGTGCTGGAATTGACGTCTGTGTAGTCCAGCATTCGGTTAGACCGAAAATTAAGGTTGGTACATACAGCAACAGATCAACCTACCCATTTCTGTCAAAACTTTGCAATCGATATTAATATATAACTGCGAGAACATGAGTTCAAAATTGACTGTAAAAATTTGACAGATTTGGGCAGGTTGATCCGTTGTTCTCTGTACCATTACCGTTATTCATGGCATTCATTAATATTGTATTTTTAACGGTTAAATAACACAAAAAATAGTTATGTTTGTGAATAATATAATTCAGACAAAATAATTTATAATCCATTTCCAATTAAAATGTTGCGCTGAAAGACAATTTATTTGTTGTAGTTAGAAGTGAAGACACTGGTAAATTTAGCTTGTATCTGTAAAACCAATATAATCTTTATTTCTTTTTATTTGTCTTAAGTTGCACTTAGGTTATTAGATATCTATTATTGATAGGTATATCACTAATAGATATCCTCCATTAGAGAACAGGCTACTTACAGCGTGATTGATACTAAAATATTAGTATCAATTAATCTTTAATTAATTAAATTAATCAAAATAATATTTTAGTATCAGTCACGCTGTAAAGTGGCCGTTCGTTTATTAGGTAATGTAATCAAATTATAAATAATTTACTAACTTTTCCTTGTTACTTCTTCGGTTCATTTTCTTGTGTATTTTACTCTCTTTTGACTAACGGCCCTCTGATGGTCGCCCTCAGAATTCTTTTCAGTTTGTTGCTCGTTATTAGGAGTTTTGGGCAGTCGCTTTCGCCGTTTTTTGTGAATTTCTATGGAATCTTTAGGCAAAATCTTCCACCAATCTTTACTTTTAGTCAGCTGACTTTTCTGTAAAGACCGCATTGTAAATAACTAAGATACAAAAACTCCTTAAATAAATATTAATTGGAAAATCAAAATAGTTAGTTAAATATGTTTCAGAAACGTAAGATAGATTTAGCCTAATCACTCAGATTGTATCATAAAATATGTATTAAAACAGAATAAAGCATTAAGTCCGCCATTTGTACATTTTGTAACATTTTGTGCAATAAATTTAAATAAATAAAAATAAACTTAATAAATATCTAATTCAAATTACTTGACTTGAATATTTCACTGACTTGAATATCTTAGTATGTGGATATATTGAAAGACGTTCCAACATGTCTGTCTTCAGACAAAGTAAGTAATGGAGATTACAAAACGGCAAGTGCCGGTCAGGACATCCATGAAATGGATTGATTCTGATTAAAACTGCAGAATTGCGTTGGATAAATTCGATCTCTGAAGAGACCTCTTGTGAACGTGTGAATTTCCTACGACCGACATAACGACGATTGTATATTTAATAAAATGTTTTACAGTTGCATTCAGTTTCGATATATACAACTACGCATTACTATATATTTTTTAACTAACATGAAAACGTAGGAATTCATTTATGTGCTCAAGGTCTGTATGGGAAACTCCAAACGCACGTGTAGTTCCACATCTATCTTGCTTCTTGCTAACTTTATGTCTAGAAATACGCTTGCATGGTTTAGAACGTTTCATTGGTCGCATGTTTCTTTTAAATAAACATAATTATGGAATATTTCAATATTTGCACCAATTTTGGCATTATTTTGTTTGACTACCTCTTTTGACATACAAATTATATTTACGCAACGCAACAGATCATTCTACATAAACTTAAAAAAAAGACAATCAATTTTGAACTTAATGTTATTAAAGTTTTTATTCGATTGCATATTTTTTAAATATTTGCGATTTGTTGTTTGTGTTCATTTTAGACCATAGATGATTTATCAACGATTCAGACCTCTAAATCTACAGGTTTTTAAAATGAAAACAATATAATTGAGGTTCGGTTAAATTGTTGCTTTCTTACTTACAATGTATATTAATGTTCAGTTTGATCTCAAAGTAATAATATCAAATAACATAGAGAAAAACAAAACGCAAATTGTCATATGACTGTCCACTCCCAGTAGTGCCAACCTTAGTAAATAGTCCACCATTTTGGGCAGCTGATGTTTGTATGAGATAAAATAAATTTGCGATAAATCGTAAATAATATCTCAAAATGGGTGCCTCTTTTGTTCCCATCACCGTTTTCACCGTGTTGTGGGGTGTAGTGGGTATTGTGTGCCCCTTTTTCGCTCCTAAAGGACCTAACAGAGGGTAAGTATCGATGATTCATGATCATCATATTTTATGCTGTTTTACACCTTCTAATTTGGCTATTACATTTCTTTTTCAGAATTATCCAAGTGGTGTTAATGTTAACTGCAGCGACGTGCTGGTTATTGTAAGTATTCTTCACTTTTAGACTACTATTTGGTACAGAAACAAGACTTGCAATCACATTCTGAAATTGTAATCTTTACAACATTCCAAACTTCTGATTTGCCTTTTTGCTTAATTTTGAACTAGACATGAAAAAAAATGTTGTATCGAATATTCTCGATGAAATGGTTTTAGCTATTAATGATGACCTTATTATTGGTCCTTGAAACATAAATCTTTCTTTAGGCATATAAATATCTTTCGTTAGAGAAATATCATGTAAAATGATATATCAACTGACCCTAGAAATTCAAAAGTTGCATTCAATTTATTAAAATGATTCCGCTGCTCACACAAATTTAAAAGAGTAGTATGATTTTAATTGTTTTTCAATTCAAATCAATGTCAAGTGGCATGACAATCTTGCTATTTATGAACTCATATAAGAAATATTTTATGTTTACCTGTACTATTAATAGTTAAGTTCGTTTAATATTAATATTTAATAATGTCCGCATAAGATCCTTGTCATTCCTTTAAATATACAAAATCCTTACAAGTTCTCTAGCCACTTATTTTCTTTATCTATTAAATGTCTATTTACCGGTTTCTCACAATCTGTATTGCATTTCCAGCTGGCTTTGCGCATACATGGCGCAAATGAATCCCCTCATCGGACCCAGACTAAACAATGAAACACTCATCTGGATCTCACGCCACTGGGTAAGAACTTTATAATGATAACAACTTTATAAAAGATGTAATCATAATAACAGTTTAAAGGATATGCTACCTAGATTTCTTTTTTATTAGAAACCAAAAAATTTTTAGTTTTAAATCCATCGATTTGGTCTCAAGAAAATCTTTTTGACATCTGACCCTGACAGGCATTGTTCTGTCTTTGTATGTCATGAAAAATATGTTATATATAGTTGTTGGTTGGAACTGTACATAATAAGCAGAAAATTATTAAAATTGATCCAGTAGAGATTATCCTGGGCGAATACAGTTACACAGTTATTTTTTTATGTAAAAATAAGGGTTTATTATAATGAGATTACATTACATAACAAAGTCAACACTTAATTACTTACTATTTAGTTTTGCCATGACTCAATTTTCCAATTAAGGGTTCTGTGATAGGTATAAGTCTGTTAAGTTTTAAGATTATAGTGTATCGTTTAAACAATTTACTTACAAAAACTAATAGACCTGTACAAAAGCTTTAATAAGTACAATTGAATATCCCCCTGCCTAATGACCCCAAACTTTTTCTGAAATTCTGTACCAATCTGGGAATTTTCATACATACCTAAATGTTTCTAACTTTTATTTATATAATATCAGTCAAATCCGTTTAGTATGAACCCGTCTATCTCGATCAACTGTTTGGTATGAAGTAAGTAAGAGTCAAGTTTTCATACAAAATGTTTAGCAACTGAGTCAGATAAGATGACTTCACTTGTGATGGATTTAGAACCAATTTAGAAACCAATTTAGTTTAGAAACCAATCTTCGTTTATAGTGACTGACTTGATTCCTTATTTTTCTGACTGATCTCTTATTTTCGTACATGAACACGTACCTTGTTATGTTGATATATCTTTCTTTATTCTCATATACTTTGTAATGTGTTTATTAAACTAAATACCTAGCAAAAATAAAAAGTTGGTCCTACTTCAAACAGCCCTTGAACTGAAGACTCACCACATTGGCTTCTTTGTTATTGGAATATATTGAAAAAGTTGGAACTGTGTAAAACAGAATTTTCCCCATTTAGGCTAGGTAAAAATAAGATTATGTTAATTTTGTATAACTGCAATTGATGTGTGCAATTACTTTACTTTTGTGAATTGCAATACTTTAACATTACATAAATATTTACCATTCCTTACCTTAATGCCATTCTTTAAACTTTCAATTAAAGTTCTGTATGTTAAAAATAAATAATATTTTTAAAAGTTTTTAGTTTTTTAGATTATTTTTAAAGTATGAGCACGAATTATTTTTAAATCAATAAATTTGAAACAAATCCTTTAAATTATCCCAACTATTTTAGTACGGCAATAATGGTATCGTTTAAATATTTTCAAGAACTGATATTAGTATGCACCCCACACTTTCATTACCTGTGTTCCTAAACAAAAAAAAATGTTTTTTACTTTGTAGATTTATTCCTTATTATATTTTCAAGTACTTACCGCATTAAAAGTTTAAAAGTAAATAAAAACGAGAACCATTTCCTTCCAGAAATTGAATGCAAGTACTAAGATAGTAAGCATTAAGTTGGTCATAAAAGAATCTATTCTGATCAATTATTTGTCACCTTGATTGAAGGTCTCCAGACCTATTTGTAATGAATATTAGGAAGTCCAAGAATCGTTTACTTGTTCAATGAATACACTTAGTTTATTTTCTCTAAAACAATGTAAGTTGAAGTTCTAAAACCTTGTCATTTCTTCTTTGTTGGCTCGTGACAGGAAACTAGTTTTCAGTGATAGATAAAACGAATTCTACACTATAGGGTAAGGAGTTAAATGTTTAATTTTAAATGAATGCATTACTTATTGAGATGGTGAAAATTTTTTTGCTGGTGTAACTAATACGTAGTTACACCAGCAAAAAAATTTTAGTTTAGTCAACTGAGCCCGTTCTAAATTATCCTTCAGGATAAGTTTACCTAATTATTTTTTTTATCGATCAAGTTAGGTCAACTCGATGAATGGTGCGACTGCGACTAACTGCGTTCAGGCAATTAAGAGACAATACTCTTATCAGAAAGCCTAGAGGTACCGGCAGAGTAGAATAGTACCTCCCTCTGTACCAGGTGTCGTAAGAGGCGACCATGGAACTAGAACCGACAGATGGCGGTATATCCATCCGAAACTGTGTAGCTCAAATGCAGAGGGTGGGGATGGGCTACAGCATCCCTGTTGCGAAAGTTGCGCTCTGCGATTTCCAACACGCTTGCCCAGTGCGGCAATTCTAGCCTCCCCTTTCTTGGGGAAGCTTATGTCCAGCAGTGGACTTCCAATGGCTGACATGATGATTATATTTAGTTTGATGAGGATAATGATATAAATTTATTTTTTTGCGTTGTCACCGGTTCTCGATCGAAGTACAAAATCTGCCTGTTTAAATTAGATCAAAATCGAGTCTTAAAAAGCCAAGTCAAGTTGCAAACAAGAAGTTAATAAAAGCGTTATAAGATCGATCATGTTTGTATATACTATATACCACCCAACTGTATAAGAAAATCAATACGCTTATTCGCAACCTGCTGTGTCATCATTTTGATACTAATAATAATAAATTCCCACAACATCTCATACATTGACCTGACTCTTGACGCCAGACAACTGTGGAATCACAAATATAAATATTAACTCTGGGTAGGAATTTAAATGTAGATCACTAATATCTGTTAATAAATTTGATATCGACTCCAGAGATATCTAGATTTGCATCATTCGGCCAGTGGCGCCCTCCTGACATATCTTCTTATCACTCGCACTACTGACACTGATATCTATGAATACACGCGCGAGTCGTACACACAGTGCACTCGCACAGCAGTAACCTGGTTCCGATCTTGTATTCGAATTCAGATAATAAATCGCAAATTATTTAATCAATAGTAAATTATTGTTCTATGTAGAATAGTGTGATAAGAGATCGATGTGGTGTAAAAGACGATGTGACAACAATAGAGAACGGAATGTTGAGATGGTTTGGACATATAGAAAGGTTGGGTGAAAGTAGAATGACTGCATAAATATATAGAGCTGAAGTGAATCGCAGAGTTGGTATAGAATTAATCTTAACCAGGCAGAAGAGTAGCACGAATAAACGAGCGTGTGTGAAAGGATTAATGCGAGTAAGGGAAGCGAGAGAGTTATGCCAAGACCGTAACAAGTAAAGTTCCATAGTCCCTGCCTACACCGATGGGACACATGCGTGATGTATGCTTGTAGTTAATTATAAACTCATTAAATAAATAGCAAGCTATTCAATCTACAGGGAATAACAAACTAAATCTGTATTGGTTTGTCATTAGCATATTTCATCAAACCAACCATTGGAAGTCCACTATTGGACATAAGTCTCTCCAAGAAAAGAGGATTTTTGCCTATAATTGCCGCTCTGGGCAAGCGTGTTGGCAATTGCAGACTGCAGCTATCCCGACGGTGATGCTGCTGCCCATCCCCGCCCTGTGCATTTGGGCTGCGCTGTTTCGGTTGGATATTAGTCGCCTCTTATGACACCTAGTACAGAAGGAGAAACAGTTATATTCTGCTGGTATCTTACGGTACACTTATTATGACATATTTCATAAAACTTGTTTAATAAGAAGCTGAAATGAAGGTTAGTTTGTGCCTTGTGTAGAACAAATAACTAAAGTAGAATTATTATTTTCATTATGTATACTTGTTTTGTATGAATTAAGTGAACAGTACACAAAAAGAGTTTTTCCTATGAACTCTTTGTAATGTTTCTATTATAATGCTATAGTTAAAGACAGAAACACGTCGGGATGTATTAGAGAATATTAACACGATGTCTGGAAATAATGGTGTCACGTTGTTTGGCCGCGATGAATTCCTAAACTACTGAACCGATATTATTCAAGTTTCGCTTTCTGTGTCTCGAGTTTGAAACAACCTGAGATAGGATTATATCTTATCATAATATCAGCCATAAGACGTCCACTGCTGGACATAGGCCTCCCCAAGCTATCTTCAATAATGCAGTTGCTGATCCTGCAGTTTTAGTCAGATAATCTGATTATCGAGAGGACGCCCTACGCTGCGCTTGCGGGTACGTGGTCTCCATTACAGAACCTTACGACTCCAACGGCCATCGGTTCTGCATACCAAATACCCTGCCCACTGCCACTTCAACTTACTAATCCGCCGGGCAATGTCGGTAATCTTGGTCCTGTTACGAATCTCCTCATATCTGATTCGATTGCGCAAAGAAACTCCGAGCATTGCCCTCTCCATAGCTGGTTGAGCTGCTTTCACTTGGCCATTTAGACCAATGGTAAGAGACCACGTTTCGCTGCCATTTCTGGTAACACACAGGATTATTTCTCATTAGTTATCAGTTATGGTCGAAATAGCTTTTTTTTAATATTTTATGACATAAACTTAGGCAGAATAATGTTTCAAGCGTCAGTTAGGATTTAAACATGATTCGGATAAAGGGAGAACGGTATTTCATTATCATCATCATCATCATGGCTGTAATAGCCATTGGAAGTCCACTGCTGGCCATCCCCAAAAAGGGGGATTGTCCATAATTGCCGTGTTGATCAAGCGTGTTGTTGGTGTTGGCAGAGGGCAGCTTTCGCGACGGGTACTACGGGTACGGGCGACGAATACCACTGCCTATCCCCACCCTGTTTATTTAAGCTACATTTTCTCGGAAGGATATACCGCCATGTCGGTTCCGGTACCTTAATCGCCGCTTACGACACCTGGTATAGAGGGAGGTGCTGTTCTACTCTGCTGGTACCTCACGGCTAGAATGAAAGATATTTGCAGTATATTTTTTTATCGCAGATTGTTAAAACGTCCTTGTAAATGGTGATGTACTGTGTTGATCTTGGTAGGCCGCAGACTTAGTTGTAAAATAAATCAACACACACAGCGAAGTCAGTCTACTGTTCGCGCATCGCGACTGTGGCGATGCGTATTTCGAATCGTCACGTGAACCGATTGACGCACGGCCTGTCGCCATTGTACTGTTGTATTTTACACATTTCTTACATAAGTTATTATGCATGTGATTGTTTTACACACGACATTACGTAAATTGTTTTACAATTTGTGATTTGTTAGTATAAATTCTTACTACGGATGATATTTCAGTGAAATCACGTGTTTAACATACTTTAATTTTTTTATAAACTTAGTCTGTTTTTTTTAAAGAAGCTATTTCTGGACTACTCAGTCGTCAATTCCAGCGCCAACGAAAAAAAGAGGGCGGGGCCTCTCATAGATGAGAGGTCCGATTCCCGTTTTCATCCTGCTTACCCCGTACGCCCGCAAAGCTTGCGAGATCTGAGCGGGACCGACGGCGATCGCCCGAGAGCGCCTCTAGAGGCTCGACCTAGGCTCGGGCTGCCATCGTTGGGGGTGAAATTAATTTGAGAGAACAAAATGAGCCCGACAGCTCTAGGGCTGTCGGTTATCGCTCGTGGGGGCAGGGACTGCACGCGTTCGCCGGCGAACGCGGTGTACTGCTCTGTTGTACGAAAGCATGTGCATATAGCCTGTTGAAATAATTAATGATCATCATATTATCGGTTGAAAGTCCACTGCTGGACACTGATCTCGTAATAAGAATCTATTGTCTGGAGTAGTATGTGCCGGCAAGCGCAGCGTAGGGCGACCTGCAAGCTGGACAGACGATCTGCTTATCAGACTAATCATAAGAACTGCTGGGCCGATTTGAAAAATTCTTGAAGTGTTGGATAGTCCATTTATCGAGGAAGGCTACTAAACTCCCGAAAGGCACTATTTATTCCACGCGGACGAAAGATTAAGAAGTAAGTCAAAATTAACTCAAAATTAAAGTTATCAATATAAAAAAATATATATATTAATAATTTTACATAAAAAAGTTTTTATTGTCCAAACTATTTATATACGCACAAGAAAAAAAAACTAAGAATATTGTATATCATAAAGCATTAGAATAAAAAATTAACTTTTTTTCATATACATAATTTTGTTAAATTAAATGTATATATATACCAATTCGAATTATATAGTCATCGTTAAGACAGAACAACGTCCGTCGGGTCAGCTAGTATATATGTCTGTATAATATAGTCTAGCCCAAAGTCTGCCTGAACTTGACATTTATGTTCATGCTCTTCCCGGGTTTTTGTCATTGATAAAACCGTTTGATGGCGTACCGTAAGATTGCTAAATTTTTGATTTTCAATGTTTGTGTATTTCGTTATTTATTTTACATCCGCACTGAGTGATTATTACCTTTTTTAAAATATTAATAATTATACATGATGTGATTGCCTGAAATTGTAAGAACAGTTAGTTGATGTGTTTTGAAAACACAATAGGCTTGTTTCCAATTTTCGCAAAACTATTTAAATAGCTTCTAAATAATTTAAGGATCACCCAAAAAACGCTCGATCACGTGACTGTGACGTCACTATACATTATGTTCCTTTACATTTTAACGCACACCAATATACTGACCAATTGATTTTAAAATTTTATTGATGTATTTTTATAATAAAGATACAAAAAACATATATTTAAACATTTGAGTATCACGTGTTTGTTTCTTTTAATGAGCACAAAAATAAAATATCTTAAATGTTCAGAGCTTTGAATGCGGTAAAATGAAACGGTGCAATGAAGTGTCAATGTAAAAAGTAAAGTTTGTGTTAATACGAGTTTGAGGCAAAGGTTTGAGGTTATGTTTGTGTTAGCGTTGGAAAACACTTGTTGATGTTTCAAAAATTTAATAAAATAAACTATTAGCTTTCATAAATCCTTTCTCCATAATTCTTTATTAACTGTCTATCGCTCAAATACAAAATTAACAAACTTATATATTATATACGAAGTAAACAAAACAACTCATGTATCCTCAGGTTTCAGGTTAGGTACCTGTCAATGTCAAATACTTGTCACTATCAAATGTAAAGTGACGTCATCAGTCTCTAATCGGCGCCACTCGCCGTTTTAAATGACGTGACGTAATAGGCGATAAACTTAAATTTCATAAATTATTAAAAAATTATGTGGTTAGTTATAAATAATAAAATATAGCTTATCGTGTTTCTAGTTTTGTGAACTTTCGGTGTACTTATCTACTTTTAATTGAGTGAATACTAGGAAACAACCCTATTATTGTTCATGATTTATTGTTACTTATGTTGGTAATCCAATATTGAATGAAGAAAAAAAAATATATATATTTATTGGAGTTGGAGACTTGTTGTATTACTTGGAGTACTATATTGTATACACAGATTGATAAACTTCTTGGAATATAGCTAGTAGACAATCAATTATAAAGGTTATTCGGTTTTCGACAAAGTATTATTTTTAGACAGTCTCAAATTCGATAGTGGATTTCTTAGAAAATTAGCCTGAGTTATCGTAATACCGTGAGTTATCGATTACCCTTGAAATGATTTCACTTCTCATGACAACTGATGCTCTCGGCTCTCAATACACGCGAGTAATTTCTCACTCGAGTGCTAAACACTTTATGTAATAAATACAATAGGGTTGCACTATGTCTTGTGTCGTCATCATATAAGTAATTTGAAGTCCATTGTTGGACTTAAACATCTTCAAGATAGCGGGAATTTTGCCCATAATTGCCGCGCTGGGCAAGCGTGTTGGCAATCGCAGAGCGGAACTTGTGCAACGGGGATGCTGCACATTTCCGCCCTGTGAATGTGAGCTACACTGTTTCGGATGGATATGCCGCGATCTGTCGGTTCTGGTACTTTAGTCGTCTCTTTAGATACCTGGTATAGTGGGAGATACTATTCTACTCAGCCGGTACCTCACGGCGGTCTTGTGTACTTCATAAAATAATAATTATATATTCCCCATTGTCGTGTCAGGCGCAGGAGTCATCCCTAAGTACCTCTTCTCTAGTCTAAACTTATTAGATCTAAGTGAATTCACTTAGATCGGATGCAAGCACATTAGCTTACAAAAAGCCACTATTTGAAACACCTGCAGAATATACCAATTTTTTTTTCAAATTTTGTGTGCCTGTTTCTTCCGGTTAATCTCTGGAACGACTGGACACATTTGGACGGGACTTTCACTGGCAAATAGATTACTACGTTTACTGTGCCCGCGACTTCGTCCGCGTTTTCGCCCGGTTTTGCCACACTTTTAATCAATGCTCAGCTCGATTTAGTCGTCGCGCGATGAAATATAGCGTAAATTACTCCTTCTTACAAAAGCTATCTGCCAGTGAAAGTCCAGTCCAAATGGGTCCGGCCGTTCCAGAGATTAGCCGGAACAAACATACAGGCAAACAGGCAAAAATTGTAAAAAATATATTTTGGTATGTGATATTAAAGCATTATTATATTTTTACAAACAGACAAAGTCAATTGTGGACAGGTTTTCGTAAATAATACGTAGTATTAAAAAGCTGAAGATTTGTTTGTTTGAACGCGCTAATATCGGAAACCACTATTTCGATTAGATAACTTATTTCAGTGTTGGATAGTCCATTTATAGAGGAAGGCTACATAAAGGCTTTAAAAAAAATAGGGATCCGTTTAAAAATAAATCCTCAAAGTCTAAGGATAAACGGGTCCTCATCCCGGTAATTTTTACCAGTAATTACCTCATGGAACCTATAATATTTTATTGTGCTATAGAAATCACCTACTAAACACCTTACTGCTACCATTTATTTAATTATATATATGTATTATATATGAGTTTATTTATACAAATTTGTCTGGACCACTATATATATAAAATTGGTGTTCAAAAATATTTTTTTTTAATAAAATATAAAAAATAAATATTGCAATTGCTGTACTGCAGATTTATTCCCAACCCTAACTGTTCAATTCGTGCCAACATCGACCAGGCTCGACTCGTGTTGTCATAATTTATTATTTGGACCGTCTTTCGTATATTGTTGTAGTTTATGTCGCTCGCAAGCCAAATGGCTGCTTGAAATGGACATTTAACTGCAAAATAGGAACGTTGTAGATACAGTTTTATTAAACACTAGCTGTGCCCGCGACTTCGTCCGCGTGGAATAGTTTTTTGGGTACCATACCTATTTACTTCAAATTATATAAACTTTGAATGTCACGTTTATTTATATCGAATCAATGGCCTGAAAAATAAGTTTTAAGTTTCTAGCTCTAAAAATAGCGATCCATGCAAACAACTTTTCATCCCCCCTTGCAACCCCTGACAACCCTTATTTCGAGTTCAAAAATAGCCTATGTCCTTTCTCAAGGTCTAAAGATTGTCTATGCCAGATTTCATCAAAATCGGTTGAGAGGTTTAACCGGGAAAGCGTAACAGACAGACAGACAGACAGACAGAATTACTTTCGCATTTATAATATTAAGTAGGGATGGATGGCGCCGATGGCAGTGATCCTGTCTTGTGCGCCTGTGGATTCGATCCTCAGCCAGGACCAATATTTATAAGATGATATTTGTATTTGTTCTATGTCTGGGTGTTAAATATATGTAAATAATAATAATAAATTCCCACAACATCTCATACCTGACCTGACCTGAGTTCGTGGTAAGTCGCTTAAAGCACTTGTGTTACGGACATCAGACAACAGAGGAATCTCAAATATAATACCTAAATACATATAGTGTAGTAACAGCGCACGCGGTTTCACCCGCGTTAGGTTGTAGAACAAACCTAGAGTCATTTATACTACGCTGTGATTGGTCCTAGCGTAATGATAGTGCAATACCGCGTAAGTAGCAGTTGCAAATAAAGTTGAAAATTCAATTAGAAAAGATGGAAAATGGACCTTATTAGCTTAAGCTACATACGCGGTATTGAAGTATCATCGACGATGTATCTATAGCATTCCCTAATAAATGGACTATCTAACACTGAAAAAATTTTTATAATCGGACCAGTGGTTTGTATGAATAGCGTGTTTAAACACAACATACTCTTCCGCTTTATCATATTATTATTATAGACTAGATGTGACCGCGGCTTCGCCCGCGTTCTTACATAATTTTTGCGTAAAGAACCTTTGCGCAGTCCACGCATCGAAAGCTCTCAAAACATATATGTTTCGCCCATAATTTTATTGATCCTCGTATTAGTCGTAGCGTAATGTTATATAGCCTAAGTTACTTCTTACTATATCAGTTATCTTCCAGTGAAAGTCCCCTCAAAATCGGTCCAGCCGTTTCAGAAATTAGCCGGAACAAATAGACATACAAAAATTGTAAAAAAAAAAAATATATTTTGGTATGTGTACCGTATATACATTCATATGCATGTAGTAGAAAGCGGTTATTTTAATATTACAAACAGACACTCCAATTTTATTTTTATGTATAGATTATGATTACAATAAGGATCTTTGTAATATTTATATTCAAGCAACAGACTATTTTATTTATTTACAACGGGTTACCGTAACTTCAATTTTGGCATAAAATCTAAGAAAATATTCCCATCCTGTTTCTTCTACTTTTCTCTACCTGGGTTCTATCTTCAATTTCATAGTATATTATTTTTCATCATCATCATACCAGTCAATGGAAGTCCGCTGCTGGACATAAGCCTCTCCAAAAAGGAGGTCTTATTGCCCATAATTCCCGCGCTGGGCAAGCGTGTTGGCAATCGCAGAGCGCAGCTTTCGTGACGGAGATGCTGCTAATGAATTGATTCGGATGGATATACCGCCATCTATCCGTTTTGGTACCAGTCGCCTCTTACGACACCTGATGCAGAGGAGGAGGAGGTACTACTCTATTCTGCCGGTACCTCAAGACAGTAAATTATTGCATGATTTTAATTGAATAGAATTCCATGTGTGTACTTTCCTTACCCCCATGTATTTCCAATAAGTTTAAATACCAAGTTTATTAGAAAGGGGGTCAGGGTATTTTCCTGCAGCGAGCCATCTGTCGTTGGTCCAATAGTTTTTCTCCAAGTTAATTTAAAGCACGAACTGCGCCATAACAGTTGTCCTTGTCTCGCGTCGTACTAAAAGAGTAGGCTAAAAATACTTTAGTTTGTACCGCAGACGTTTCTACCGAGCGACCGTGGCCGGGCCAGTCATTCATTGGCATGCATTTGGACTATTTATACCGAGATCAAGGTGCTGGGGCAAGGGTTTTTAAGGTCACTCTCTCCCACTACGTGCAGAGTACCTCCAGTAATGTCTATAAGAAATCTATATATATATATAAATGTATCCCTATTTCCCTTTGTCACGCCATCACGCGTCAGGTCAGATCAACATTGATGTCAGGAGAAGGTTTTTATGAATGAAAAAAGTAAAAAATTGAGCAGAGAGTTATGAAGTTTAAGAATACCTATCTCATTATCATCACAGCCATTGAAAGTCAACTGTTGGATATAGGCCTCTCCAAGAAAGAGGAAATTTCTCCTATAATTGCCGGGGATGCTGCTGCCCATCCCCCACCCTATGCGTTTGAGCTACACTGTCTTATCTTGCGACTAAGGTACCAGAACTGACAGATGGCGGTATATCTATCCGAAACAGTTTAACTTAAATGCAGAGGGTGGAGAGAGCTTCCCCGTACCAGCTTCCCCGTTACGAAGGCTGCGCTTTGCCAACACGCTTGCCCAGCGTGACAATCATGGGCAAAATTCCCCCTTGGGGAGGCCTACATCCAGCAGTGGACTTCCAATAACTGTAATAATGATGATCATGATTCGAATTAAATAGTCATCGTTGAAATAGGACAACGTCTGTTGAGTCAGATAGTTATTTTTAATTCTTGTTTCACGCCCGATATCGTAGACCGCGTCACGTCTTAGATGACCCTCCCGATAAAATAACCGCGAAAATTGCAGCCCTTCCTCGCCCTCTTACTGGCACTAAACAATCACCCACACTCCACATGCACTCGTACAACAGAGCAGTACACCGCGTTCGCCGGCGAACGCGTGCAGTCCCTGCCCCTACGAGCGATAACCGACAGCCCTAGAGCTGTCGGGCTCAATCTGTCCGTCCTCTTTTGCTACAATTCATAGTAAATTCAACCCCAACGACAGCGGCCGAGCCTAGGTCGAGCCTTTAGAGGTGCCCTCAGACGCGCCGTCGGTCCCGCTCAAATCTCGCGAGCCATTGCGGGCGCGACCGCGCTAAACGCGCGGTCGCGGCCGCGGGGCACGCAAGATTATTACGGGATAAGTACGGGCATCGGACCTCTCATCTATGAGAGGCCCCGCCCTCTTTTTCGGTAGCGCTGGAATTGACGTCTGAGCTGAGTAGTCCAGCGCTAGGTTCGTCCGAAAAAAAAATTATTGTTCTTTAACAGTTTTGATTTTTTTCATATTTATTGGTAGATCCAAAGAATCTTACTTGTCATATTGTTATACATATGAAGCGACAGAGATAGGTGACTATCTTTTTTACTATAAGCCAGTAATCATTTTTATTGATGGCAACTTTAGTCAATTTAACGTGTAATTAACTTCCCGATTTAATTATATTATCAGCCATTTCTCGGCGTACCATTACTAACTAAAAATTATGTTTTTGTTTTTTAAATTCCGGAATGCACTTGCATTCTTATTAAGTTGAAAATAAATTGAATTTATTGACTTGCTTTATTTCTAAATAATTGGTTTGCAAGGCGTTTATTTACGCAGGTGTTGTTTTAAGAACATACATACACTGTTTATTTTAATACTCGTATAACACTGAAAACTGTAAAGTTGTGTGTGTAGTGTAAGCTGTAAGCTTGTGTGAATGTTTAGCAATTTAAAATACAAGTTTTAGATAACTATTGTTTGAGACCAATGTTATTGCGCGCATTCGTTTATTTCTAGTTCAGCCAGATATCTAATAAAAACTTAAAGTTTTGTAAGAATTAATAATGTCGTGAAGGACCGGGGTAAGAGGCGGCTGAGGTGCCAGAACCGACAGATGGCGGTATATCCATCCGAAACAGTGTAGTTCAAATGCACAGGACGGGAATGGGCAGCAGCATCCTAGTCCTGAAAGCTGCCATACGATTGTCAATACACTTGCCCAGCGCGGCAATTATGAACAAAATTGTTGGGAAGGCTTATGTCCAGCAGTGTACTTCCAATGACTGATGTGATGAAGAATTAATTCTGAAAATAATCTAAGCCTAACTTTGGTTATGAATATATTTTAATTTGACGTTTATTTTTGTTACAGGGCAACCCCATCAACAAGACCGGTTAGAAACGGAAAGTTTACCATAGTTCGAACTGTAAGGGTTACCTTTCTCCATTCTAATTAAGTAAATTATTCAATGTTCCATCTCTTAACCTATAAGTAAAACAATATTAAAATGTAAATATTACTGTGCTTGAATTCTCAAAAAGTATTACAATTACATAAACTATTTTTCTTTATTTTACGCTGACAACACTGCCCCTTGACAGATGTTACTTTAATCGGTGTTGCCTTAATAATATACTTTGTTATTTGGTAACGTTCTATCTGAGCGTATTAATACTTTAAAGTTTATTGATGAATGTATGTATTCATAAAGAAGTGTATTTTATATGTGGACTAGCAATCATTCCAAATAGCTGCTCGCTTTAACAAGATCTATGCGAGGGTCACTGTAAAAATGAATTGTAGATAAAATGTATTATGTTGTTTCAATAAATATATGTGAGTTAAAATTTGTTTTATTACCTATAGCTGTCCTTGCGACTTCGCTCGCGTGCAGTAGTCCCTTCGCACCATACCTTATTACTTTAACTTATATAAACTTTGAATGTTCTATTTTTTATATATTGACGGGCCCGATGGCGCAGATGGTAGTGATCTTGTCTTGTGCACCAGGGGTCGTGGGTTCGATTCCCACCCAGAGCAAATATTTATATGATGATATTTGTGTTTGCTCTGTGCATGGGTGTAAAATATATGTATTTAAGTAGTATATTTGTGATTCCTCTGTTGTCTGGCATTCGTAACACAAGTGCTTTAAGCGACTTACCACGGAGTCAGGTCAATGTATGAGATGTTGTGGGAATTTATTATTATTATTATTATATATGTTACCGGACAAACCCGATTTCAGGACAAACCAGTTTTGCCTAGGCGAAACCAGTTATTCCTATACGCGATAGGATTAACTAGTATAGCCTAGTTCAAACTAATTTGTCCTAAACCCGATAGGATAAACCAGTTTAGGCTAGTCCAAATTAATTTGTACTAAGCCCGATAGGAATAACCAGTTTAGGCTAGGCCAAACTAGTTGATCCTGATATAAATACGCACACTCCAGGATAAACTGGTATGGTCTAGTCTGAACATTATAGTATATCTAGAAAGTCAAAATAAATACCTAACCTAACCAACCATACCAGTACCAGTAACCATACCAGTACCAGTAACCATACCAGTACCAGTAACCATACCAGTACCAGTAACCATACCAGTACCAGTAACCATACCAGTACCAGTAACCATACCAGTTTATCCTAAAGTGTGCGTATTTATATCAGTACCAACTAGTTTGGCCTAGCCTAAACTGGTTTATCCTATCGGGCTTAGTACAAATTAGTTTGGACTAGCCTAAACTGGTTTAACCTATCGGCTTTAGGACAAATTAGTTTGAACTAGACTATACTAGTTAATCCTATCGTGTATAGGAACAACTAGTTTCGCCTAGGCAAAACTGGTTTGTCCTGAAATCGGGTTTGGCCGGTAACATATATACAAATCAATTTAAACAACTTATTATTTAGGGTAATAAGTTTTAAGCTTCTAGCTCTAATAACAGCGATACTTCCATACAACTTTTCATCTCCCTTTTCGACCCCTTACAACTCTTATGTCGAATGAAAAAGTAGCCTGTCTTCTAAGGCTTTAGACTATCTGTGTACTAAATTTCATTTATATCGGTTCTGTAGTTTAGACGTGATTGCGTAACAGACAGACAGAGTTACTTTCGGATTTATAATATTAGTAAGGATATAACTACAGATACAAGAAATCAAAAACTTGTACCAATGACAGAAATAGGCGAATCCGAATTTTTAACCAAATACTAATTTGTCGGTGAAGTTAGATGTTTGGGCATTTAATTTTTGTTCACTATACCAAGATTAAACTAGAGTACAGTCATCCTCAAACTCCCTATAAAATATAATAATCAACTAAAGAGCAATAAATAATTTAACATTTCATGATTTCATCATTATTTACTTCTTGTTTAATAAAAAAAACACATCTCCATCCACATCTCCTAGGCTGTTACTGTCTAGTTAATATTATATATAATTATGAATATATGTATGTATGACAATAATCTGTAAATAAACTATCTTGATATTTCTGTTAATATATTATCTATGTATGTTTTATAAACTAGGAAATGCAATTCACACGAGATAGACCTGACACAAAGGTCGACGGCATTCGTACCTCACTCCCATTTCTACCGCCAAACAGCAGTGTTCGCATTGTTGTGTTCCAGTATAAAGGGTGCGAGAGGCAGTGGAATTACTGGGTAATGTGACAATACCTTTCAAGTCACAATGTTGACAACGCGCTAGTGATATCCTTGTGATATTACGAGCGTCTATAGACAGCTTGTTTGTGAACACTGACGTAAGTTTGTCTACCGCTTTTTGGATAGATATCATTGCAACTGACTCTTAGAACTTGTTTTCGTCATACCAGGATAGAATGGCTAAATAGTAAAAAAAATCACCTACCGAATCGTCCGTGCAGTAAGCTTTTTGATATGGGCGCAGGGCGTAACTTTCGCGACGGGGATGCTGCTGCCCATCCCCGTCCTTTGTATTTGAGCTACACTGTTTCGGATGGTTATACCGCCATCTGTGGGTTCTGGTACCTTAGTCGCCTCTTACGACACCTGGTAAAGAATTGTACCATTCTACTATATCGGTACCTCACGGCTGAAAAACTATTAGTCCATAATTGAATAACACAATTGGGAATGATTGTGACATGCGATAACAGAAATGTCTGAATTCCTCGCGTAGGTTACTGCAAAAGTAAAATCTTAAAAGGCTTAATAAAAATAACCGTCCTCTGATCTCACGTAGACACTAAAGACAAAATGCATACCGGTAAAACGGGGCTACTTTAACATTATGGGTAACTTTGACAGTTTTTGGGGCTACTTTAACATTATGGGTAACTGACAGTTCTTCTGGCTACTTTAACATTATGGGTAACTTTGACAGTTCTTGGGGCTACTTTAACATTATGGGTAACTTTGACAGTTCTTGGGGCTCCTTTAACAGCGCGCCAAATAATGGTTTAAACCTGTGCGGAACTTACAACTTCTTTGCCGCCAGCGACAAAGCAGACTTCATCCGATGACGATATTCCTCGGAGTAATTTTTCTCATAAAAGGACATTAAGGGGCAAGCGGAAAAATAAGGAGAAGAAGTACATCAAATTATTGTTTTTTTTACCAAATTGATGTCAAAGTAACCCTTACACTTGAGATCTTCGACGTTGATTGCGTTTTAATGCATTGTTAAAGAAACGCCACTTCGGGTTTTATTTGACACTTAAAAAAAAATATATATATATATAAAATTGTGGGGGGCTGTAAGGCCTGTAGGTTGATAATGGTATGAGATTGATAGTCAAGGGACAGATTGTTCTATTGGAGCAAACAAACTATTCATTTTAGTTGTATAAAAAAAATATTATCACAAAACTATCAAATCTGTGTAAAGTTTTACGGTACCGCTTTTAATACATAATTATCCGAACTAACGTTACGTCATCAGCTACACAAAGTTTACCATAGACAAAGAAGAAAAAAACGTTTATCTATTAATTACCTCGCCCAAGGACACAGTCAAGTTCGATCTGAAAATAGTCACGTGATCTATTTAAAGTTACATAAGAAAGGGCACAGTCAAAACGCGTCCCGTATTAGAAGGCGCACGCGCACCGATTTGGAGTTGAGCCAAATATTCTACGCACCAAGACCACCACGGAAAATGTGATGTCAGAATGTCGGTTCTTAAATTTTACTCATTCGTTGTTTCTTTTTTTTTTTGCTTAAAGAGAATCAAGGGTGAACATGTAAATAATATAAAAAAAGGAAGACGAAGCGAAACGTTTATTTTAATTAGGTTTTAGCAAATCGTAAGAATTCATGTCTGACGGGCCCAATTTTTCGGACGAACCTATTGCTGGCCTACTCAGACGACGTCGTATCAAAAAAGTTGCCTGAAGCCGCAGGATCGCGCTGTGTCCAGCGCGATCCTGCGGCTTCAGGCAGATATTCTGGTGGTACGTGGTCTCCAATCCAGAATCATATGGCTCAATCGGCTATTGGTTCTGCGTACCAAGTGCCCTGCCCACTGCCACTTCAACTTACTAATCCGCCGGGCTATGTCGGTAACTTTAGTTATAATAATAATAATAATAAATTCCCACAACATCTCATACATTGACCTGACTCCGTGATAAGTCGCTTAAAGCACTTGTGTTACGAATGCCAGACAACAGAGGAATCACAAATATACTACTTAAATACATATATTTTACACCCATACACAGAGCAAACACAAATATCATCACATAAATATTTGCTCTGGGTGGGAATCGAACCCACGACCCCCGGTGCACAAGACAGGATCACTACCATCTGCGCCATCGGGCCCGTCAAGTTCTGTTACGAATCTCCTCATTCCTGAGGTAGGTGATTACATTAGCTATTCATTACTAAATTATAATTATCTATGGTTACCAACAAATAAATTCGAAAATTAAACGGCAGCAAGACATATTTCAGTTTTAAATCAATTGTTTATTTTACTGTTCTGACTTTTCCATTATACAGTGCATTGCATATCATTGTTTAAGACCTTTTGTGTTTCTTCTTAGCAAGGTGACATTCTGAACAGTTCTCTTAGCCGTGCCAACATCATATGTAGCGCAAGGCCAGCTCCACAGGTCAAACTCAATATTTAAAATAAAGAGTTATATAATTGTGAAAAAAATAGAGTGCGGGTGTGTGGAGTTGTCAAGTTGCGTAATGATCTTGAGAGTTCTGGAAAAAAAACTTATCGTATTGCAAACCTGACTTCCTTACTCTGTCTGTCTATCTATCTGTTACGCTTTCGCGCTTAAACCTCTGAACCGATTTTGATGAAATTTGGCACAGACAATCTTTAGACCCTGAGAAAGGACATAGGCTATTTTTTTATTCGAAATAAGGGTTGTAAGGGGTCAAAAAGGGGGATGAAAAGTTGTATGGAAGTATCGCCATTTTTAGAGCTAGAAACTTAAAACTTATTTTTCAGGCCATTGATTGTATATAAATAAACATGATATTCAAAGTTTATATAAGTTGCGGTAAAGAGGTATGGTACCCAAAAAAACTATTCCACGCGGATGAGGTCGCGGGCACAGCTAGTACATATATATATATATATTTATCAGTCGTTACAACAATGCCTGCAACTGAGACTGGTATATGTACAGCGAAAACGTTGATCGCATACTTAACTCCACCCAATCGTAAATATTTATTCTTTTTGTATGATTATCGAGTCGGTGATCATCCTTCAAACTTAGAAAGTCGCGTCCTTCAATCGTTTTTCTTGTTTATAGGTCGCGATGTGAAAGAGTGTAGGTAGATTTGTTAAAAAACGTAGAAATGTATCGTAGGTTAAAAAACTCTGTTAAAAAGTAATAAGTGTTTTGAAATATTCGATTGACAATATAAAAAATAACACTTGGGATCAAGACTACCAATTATATGTAAGTACAAAAATAATAATTCTTAGCCTCCACATAAAATATCAAAATCGGCTATAGAGCATTAAAATAATAAAAAAAATTATGGGCTGATACTAAATAAATATAGATATTTAATGTTATCATCATCATACCAGCCATTGAAAGCCTCCCCAAGTAATCCCCAATAGGACCGATTGTATGCGGCCTGTGTCCAGCGCGATCCTGCGGTTTTAGTCAGATCGTCTGTCTGACGCCGCACGCTTCGCTTGCCGGTACGTGGTCTCCATTCCCTTACGACTACATCGTTCACCGGTTCTGCGTGCCAAATGCCACTGCCACTTCAACTTGCTAATGCGCAGGGCTATGTCGGTAACTTTGGTTATTTTACGAATCTCCTCATTCCTGATACGATTGCGCAAAGAGACTCCGAGCATTGCCCTCTTCATAACTCGTTGTGCTATTTTCAGTTGGCTATGACCAATGGTTACAGACCACGTTTCGCTGTCATATGCTGCCTTAATTATCTGTAATTGATTAAATCTAAACCTATGCAAGCATACACAGAGATATACAGCGGAAAGCGATTTTCTTTTATATATATTTTAATGGTTAAAATATATTTTTCTTAAATATAAGAATATAATATAATTTTACGCTTCAATTCCCACCCCCCCACCCCCGCCGTTTTCTCCTTATTTTCTCCCCAGTTGTTTGGCGCTGACTGTCACGCTCAATTTATTATGTACGAGTATGTAAACGTGAGGTTATGTAAAGCGATATCTTCCGTCTGTGTGTACTAACGCAAGGTCGCTGTCAAGGCCCACTCCTTCGCTGTCGTCAACTACCTAATCACTAGATCTCACACCCGAAACCTACTGATTATACTTTGCGGAAAAATATTCAATATTATATTAGAAATAATCCAATATTGATAATAATAGCACAGTTAATCCTAAATTTTTTAAAAAATTAGTAACGTCAATTTATTCTCATGTTCTATTATCGGCTAATTTGGTAGAATTATTTCTTGTCATGCATCCATTCTCCTTTCTGGTTCAATTCGCTCCTTATAGAGCAAGTAGAACAAGGAGCAAGATCTGCCTGCTTCCGGCAAACAAGTTTTATTTAAGCCTAATTTAATGACCTGTGTTTAGCTAGGTAGTGATCACATTGAGTCTTCAGAGATTATCTATATCATTGGTTTTAGTATCTATTTCTTCCTATCCGAGGAATACTAATGTTTTTAATTTTTGCCGATTCAATTACTTGTACAATGCATAGGT
>JACJUM010003272.1:2613701-2668948 GCA_020976665.1 Heortia vitessoides | reverse complement strand
ATATATATATATATATATTAAATATATAGAGCGGAAGCGAATGGAAGAGTTGATATATGACGACATAGGCAAACATCTTAACTAGAAGACGTAATAAAGAAGCGCCAGGTCAGAAGTACCAAGGATTAACAAACGTGTATGAAAGGAGTAATGCGAGTAAGGGAAGCGAGGGAGGTATGCCGAGATCGTAATAAGTGGAGATCCATAGTCTCTGCCTACCCCGATGGGACACAGGCGTGATGTATGTATGTATAAATATTTATGATGATATGTATGTTTGTTCTGTGTCTCTATATTAAATATATGTATTTAAGTAGGTAGTATATTTGTGATCTCTCTGTAGTCTGATATTTGTAACACAAGTGCTTGAAGCGGCTTATCACGGAATCAGATCAATGTATTAGATGTTGTGGGAATTTATTTATTTATTTATTATTTATAATCTGCCCGCCAACCCCTGTCAAATGTATTTATTGCGTTTATTTATACAAATATGTATGTAACGTTTATCTATTTTGTATATACATTGTCTGCACCACTATTTATATTTTTTCAATTTCGTGTAATGGTTGATCAGGAGATAATGCCAACTGGCATTAAGTCCGCCATTTGTACATTTTGTAATATTTTGTGCAATAAAGTTCAATAAATAAATAAACCCCGGTCACAAAATGTAGAGACGAAACTGTCGCAATGCGCTACATTAAGGTTAAATTGGCACGTGAAATAATTAGTCGCTAGTTAGATAACAGTTTTATCAGTTAATTTCACGTCAACGTGCGTACTTATCAACCGGGTGATAAAGAACAATTGAGAATATCAATTGCCTTAATTCCGAGCTTGGTTTTATTGTATTTAATCTTGAAATATTTAAATTTCTGTGAGGTGCCATAGACGTTTAGAAACTGTTAACAAAATTAACGTTCTTGAGTTAGGTACATGTTTCATCATCATCAATACAGCCATTGGAAGTTCACAAGACATAGGCCTCCCGAAGAAAGGAAGAAGTTTGCCCATAATTACCGCACTGGGCTTGCCCAGCTTGCCCGTGGGCAATCGCAGAGCGTAGCTTTCGAGACGGGGATGGTGCTGCCTCATCCTCACCCTATGCATTTGAGCTACACTTTTTTGGATGGATATAACGCCATCTGTCGGTTCTGGTACCTTAGTCGCCTCTTACGACACCAATTCACCTAGTACTATTCTACTCAGCCGGTACTCCACGGCAATATTAAAAAAATATTAATTAACACTTTCGCTGTGCAGCCAGCTACGCGGTAGGTAGTTTCTTTAATTGTTTCCACCTGCTAGATATAAAATGTTTATTGATAAATTAATCTGTGTTAGATGTTAAAAGGACACGGGCCACTTTCCATACATTGCACGGCCCACTAATGAAAAAAGTTTAAATAACAGTGTATATATCAATTTTATTATAAACAAATTGAAATCAATATTGTTCATGGAATACAGAAATATTTAAAAAATAAGATTAGATTTTTAGGTTATATCATATGATTTTGCTGTCAATACACTAACACTATCAGTTCAAATATGATTTATTCTACGGATTTAAAAATATAAGAATAGATTTTTGTTTACATATAATATTTTATATTAATTTTAAAATCCATTATTTTAATATGTTAATATATTTTGCAAATTCTTTGCAGTATAACTTTTTTTTTAAAGGATTTAATGAGAATTATTTAAAATATAGGTTTTTTTTACCTATGGTAACTCCTTCAATATTATCAATGAAATTTAGTCATGGTAATTTCTTTTTATTTATTATATTGATTATACCACCATTTAATACCCTTAAATTTAATGTTTGTAAAAATGTTTTTATTTTTCCATAGATATTTCTTTAATAATCTCAAAGTATTATTTCATTAATGAGCACGAGTAGTCAAAAACGACCCGTGTCATTTTGGTGTTTAATTTTAAAAGATAATTTTACAATACATATCATGAAATATTTCGCTTAGATCTAAAGAAAAGGCAAAATTTTGCGGTTAGAAATTATCGCGTGTTCTAACCGAGTTGATGTTAAATATCGTATACAATTCTATTCTTCCCCAATCAAGGCCACTAGAGCTACTGCGTCACAATGAAACCCGTAGTTTTTCTTAGTGAAAAGGTTTGCGTTTTCGAACAAATCTATGTCGTATTGATTTTTGTTAGAAATATTGTCATTTACCGAAATTCAATTTTTATACATTCATTTAACATGCTTTTCTTCGTGTCACTCTTGGATCTAAAATATACCATCATCATCAAAGTGTAATCTACATTGTACATTATATACCTATTAATATTATAAATGCGAAAGTAACTCTGTCTGTCTGTTACGCTTTCCCGCTTAAACCGCTCAACCGATTTTGATGAAATTTATTTATTTATTATAATTTATTCGAAATAAGGATTGTGGACGAAAAGAAACTTTAAACTTGAAGGGGCTAGAAACTTGAATTTTTCAGGCCATTGATTCGATATAAATGAACATGACATTCAAAGTTTATATAAGTTAAGGTGGTGGTATGGTACCCAAAAAAACTACTCCACGCGGACGAAGTCGCAGGCACATCTAGTAAATTATATTGTTATATATGTTGTGTCTACAGTATAAACAGACTGTTAAAATCAACTGGCCTCGGAATATGTACCTCGAGCGGCAGGTATTCTTATCAAAGAATTATTGCCATTAACGGATTGTGTATTTTCCTAAAATAAACCCTTAAAGATGTTCCTGAGTAATTTCCGTGGACTCTAAAAAGGAATATAACGAAATTGCTACATGGGCCATTCGTGAAATGTTTATGACGCCAACCATTGTAGAGACAGGAGCTATCGCTTCGCGATCAATGCTGAAAGGTCGCGACCTACTCGCTGAACGTTACATAAGACAGTTCTGTTTCTATCAAAAGCTGAACGCTGCAGAAAACAAGTTACTTCATAATGCGAGGATCTTACGTTTTAGGTTTAATTCTATCCATCATTATCATACCAGCCATTGACAAGTTTACTGGTCGAAAAAGGCCTCTTCAAGAAAGGAGGTTTTGTGCCCATAATCGTCGCGCTGGGCAAGCGTGTTAGCAATCGCAGAGCGCAGCTTTCGCGACGGGAATGCTGCTGCCTGTCCCCGCTCTGTGCATTTGAGCACTGTTTCCGATGGCTATACCGCCATCTGTCGACTTTGGTACCTTAGTCGCCTCGGTGCAGTGGGATGTACTATTTTATTCTGCCGGTACCTCACGGCAATTTCTCGTAAGTCTATATTGGAGTAATAAAATAATGATATTAATATAGAATAAGTCTAACTACTGCATTTTTAGTGCCAGTGTGATTTATGAAGAAATAAGACTTAGAAATATGTGCTGCTAACGCAAATTAGCGTTTAAATAATGCTGTCTCTTTATTAGCATACTAATTTATTTAAATAAAAACGAACGTGGAAATTTAATATATAGGTAGACCTCATCCAAGAGGTCGCCTACATTGGTAACTCACTCTCACCTATTTCTATCGCCAAATAGCAGTGTCCGCATTGCTGTTCCGGTCTGAAAGGTGAGAGAAGCAGTAAATTTACTGGGTAATGTGGCATCATATCCTCAAGACAGGTGGCAACAGGTTAGTGATATCCTTGTGATATTACGATCGTCTATAGGATGCTATGGACTGTATACTTGTTTATCGACCTGGTCTAATAAAAATATTTTTTTTATTCTTGTGAAAGACTGTATGTAACTATTTGTATGAAGGTATAGAATAACTTTTTTCAGACTTAATCTTCTTTGTATATTTAATGGGAGCGTCTTTAACATTTTGATAGCTCCGTCACTGGTTATGAATGTTGTGTTCCATTCCAATATATATTTTACAAATTTTTCTCCTCTACATATGCGGAGGTATGAACAACGAAACGTGAATGCGATCTGCAGCTACCAAATACTTATGATATCATTACACGTGCTTTCGCAGACAGCTATCAGATTGAGCATTCTTGAGTGCTATCTGAGCCGCTAGCATTATTATCGCAAGCGGTGACACAATCTCATACATTTTGAAATGAAATTTCAAGAATAGAAAATATTATAAATTATAAATTGACCAGCCTGGTATCGCAGATGGTAGTGATCCTATCTTGGTTTGATTCCCATCCAGAGCAAATATTTAAATGATGATATTTTTTGTTTGTTTTGTGTCTTGGTGTTAAATATATGTATTTAAATAGTATATTTGTAATTCCTCTGTTGTCTGTTGTCTGGCGTCCGTGACACAAGTGCTTAAAGCGACTTACCGCGGAGTCAGGTCATCAGGTCAGGTCAATAAAAAATAAAACAATGTAATTGTATTTGTTAAACCTTAGGGTTAGACTTTTTTAAGAATTCACACATATAGTCAGGTCAATCTGTCGGTTACAAGTAAGAATATCTTAGTCTTTAATTTGAGCAAGTTCACAACTACGGATTGTTCTGTCCATTACTTTAAATTAAACTACTTGGGTGCCGATAATGCAAATTTTTTCTTCTTTGCCAATAAATCACTACCGCTTGCTTGTTTTTCTCTTTAGGGATAAGCCGTTCAAAGTTGTGAATACTGTATTCATTAGATATTATATAGATACAATTTGTGCTCGCGAATTTGTCCGCGTTGAATTGAGACTTTGGGCAGCATATTTTGAATTACATACAAGCTTCCAACTAGCGCACGCAATGAACGTATATTTTTCGCCCGTTTTCGCCACAATTTTAATCAATGCTCCTCTCCTTTCGAACGTAGCGTGATGTATTATAGCCTAAGTTACTACTTATTCCTTAAACTATCTGCCGACTATGTTGATGAAAAAGAAACAGTGTAATTATTATTCTAATGTTTTAGGATATACAATGTTCTTAGTTTTTTTTCTTACGCGTATAAGTATATAGTTTCAGACAAAATAAACAGTTTTAATGTAACTTTATGACATTTGACACAAAATTGACAGAATGCGTGCTCGTATGGTTTTTGAGTATTCCTAATTTTTTTAATTTTCTGCTTAATTTTCTTAGTTTTTTTTTCATTGAACCATCTGACGAACACGCACATACATATGTATATAAGGAATGTAGTATGATTTCGGCTTATTATCATTCTTACTCATTATGCATATATTGCAGCATGACATGAACAATAAAAGTCCAATTAGCAATTAAACAGTTTGAGGTGGCTTTATTTATATGTATCGATAATACATAATATCTTAGTGACGCGACGTCTATAGTTTACAATCTCGCTAACTAGATTGTATAAACAGAGTGTTGGAGTACCTACAAGTAACTATTATTACGAAAGGTCACACTTCCATAGTAATTACATAGCAAGCGTTTGAAAAGAAACATTACAAACATTAAAGATTTTCTTGCAGGTTCTTTTCTGGTGGCTCACATAATGAACCAGCTATAAACTTAGTTATAAAACCCACCTGGTGCCGGCAGACTAGTGTTGAAGCTGGACATAGGCCTCGCAAATAAAGAAGGAATTCGCCCATAACTGCCTGGCTGGGCAATCGTGTTCGTGGGATGCTGCTGCCCATCCTCACCTAGGCATTTGGGCTACACTGTAACGGATGGATATACCGCCACCTGTCGATTAATGTAGCTTAGTCGCCTCTTACGACATCTGGTGCAGGGGGAGGTACTATTCCACTCTGCCGGCACCTATTTGTTTAAATGACACTGATCATCAGTTATTTGTGTAAAATTGTAATTAGCAAATCGATATTCATAGATCTTTTACTTTTTTTTTTACTGACGATTTAAAAGTGCCTATGACAGGCCTATTTAAATAAAGATATATTTGAGTTCTACTTTGAAGTCTGTGGGTGTTATTTATGAGCGTTCATTTTAGGGTTAGGTACTACTGACATTGTAATAATGTCAAAAATATGTTTGCCATCTCCAACACGCGGACGGCGCGATCGACTATCGAGAATAGAAGAAACATGGCGGAGATCGAATTGTTAATGTCAAACGGGTGAGCCATTTTCGGACAGAAACGAAGTAAGCGACGTGACATTGGTTCACTTTAGCATCACGGCCGAGACAACCACCATACTTCAATTGCCAAGATAAAAATATAATGGCACGTCTTCCGGGGCCAGGCGCATGCATCGATTGGCGTTACATCACGTGCAGCATTCCCGTTTACTTTGTCCCCGCAACATGTACATTGTAATCATTGGAGATATACCTTAGAACACATTATTATCATCATGGCAGCCGCAAAGCGTCCACTACTTGACATAGACCTCCCAAAGAATGAGGGAAAAGGGGCAATTGCTGAACGTAGCTTCGCGAGGGGAATTTATTTATTAATTTATTGGTAGACCAGTAATTGTTACACCGTGATAATATGTATACAAAAGCCAGAACTTAAAACTAAGTGTACAATAAGTAGGTTCACACAGCATGCGTTGTGCGATCAGACGACATTAAACCTTTCTTGTTCATCTAATTTAAAACTAATTTGATATATGTTTAATTGATTGATTTGGCGCTTAAGTCTATAGTATAAATAAGTCAATCTGATTATTATACTTATTGTGAAGTCTACACAGTCTAGGAATCGGGGAATTTAAACCAAAAATTGACCTTCGTAAGGGGGGAGAGAGAAGATAAAATGCTGCCCATCCATGTCCTGCTGCATTAATGCTGCGCTACTTCGAATGGATATATACAGGGGGAGGTACTATTCCACCCTGCAGGTACCACGCAGCCAAGAACACACATGTTGTATTTTTGGCCGATTTCTTCTTCACAATTAATGTATGTACGAATATATACTTCATACCAACCGTTTAGTATGAAGTAAGTATGTGTAGAGTTTGGTTTTCATACAAAATGTTTAGCAACTTAGTCAGTGATGATGACTTCAACCTTATATATTGTCTTATATATACACTTAAAATAGGTGTTACCAGGCGACATGCTGCACATAGACCTCCCCAAGAAAGGGGAAGCTTTGCCCATAATCGCCACGCTTGGCAAGCGTCTTGGCAATCACAGCTTTCGCGATGGGGATGCTGCTGTCCATCCCCACCGTATGCATTTGAGCTACACTGTCTCGGATCGATATACCGCTGTCTGTCGGTACCTCAGTCGCCTATTACGATACCTGATTTTGGAGGAGATACTATTACCGGTACCACATGTTTGGTAACGCAGCGAGTGAATGAATTCCAACATGGAATACGTCACTTTTATTTCTAATCACGTTATACTAAAACATGCCTTCTTGTTAGTCAATCTTGCCTGAATACTATACAATGTTGGTTACAAGCAAGCTACTTCGTATTCTAGTGATCTAATGAAACAGCCAAAAGTTAGATGGATTGCTTGGCCCGTGTGATATGAGTAAAAATATTTGCGTTAAGTTTTCTAGTATTTAGTTTATTTTTATATGTGCCCGCGACTTCGTCCGCGTGGAATAGTCATTTTGGGCACCAAATTTTCCTCAAAGCGTGTGTTTTTCGCCCATTCTTGCAACATTTTTGATTGATGCTAGACTCCTATTAGTCGTTGCGTAAGTTATATAGCCTAAGATACTTCTTGTTATATCAGCTGTCTGCATGTGTAAGTTTCGTCCAAATCGGTTCGTTTCGTCCAGCCGTTCCAGAGATTAGCCGGATCAAACAAACAGACAGACAAAAATTGTAAAAATATATATTTTGGTATGTGTAAACTATATACATTTGCCTGTAAAGAAAACTTCTTAGATTTTTGATCATTTTTCTTAAGTTTGTCTTTGTCGTTTTATTGACAGGGCCACTAGATGTCACGATTGACGGTTGTGACATTTTATTGAAAAATATAATTATGATATGTTTTACATCAATAAGATTTATTTAAATTTAATTATAAAAGACCTGAAGTAAAGGCTTTCAATGTTGTTTCTTTCATTATTACAGGTAAAGTAATATTTTGTTGAATATAAAAACTTCATGTTTAAATGTAAAGAAAATGCATTTTGAAAAAAATACTTTTATTATTACACAGAAATCATCTATCCCTATTATTGGAATAATATCATTATATGCCTCTAGTAGAAAGCGGTTATTTTAATATTACAAACAGACACTCCAATTTTATGATTTTATTCTTGCGTATTAACGTTTGTTTCTGTTACTTAAATACATCATGGCGTTCAAGAGCAATCTCTGCAAAACGCTCGTAATAATAATATTATGTTGTTGCGATAATGGAAAAGTCTCGTTTAGCGTTTGCTATCATTGTTTTTATACGGTTATAATGTTTTATGTAAATTGCCGTGAGGTACCGGCAGAGTAGAATAGTACCTCCCCATGTACCGGGTGTCGTAAAAGGTGAGTGATGTACCAAAACCGACAAGTGGCGGTATATTCACCCAAGTATATAAATTAGCTCAAATGCAGCAGGGCGGGGATGGGCAGCAATATGCCAGTCGCGAAGTTACGCCCTGCGATTGCCACCACGATGGCCACGCAACGCGGCAATTATGGCCAAATTACCCCTCTCTTGGGGGGCTTATGTTCAGCAGTAGACGTTTTTAAGGCTGTCATGATGATGTTGATGATGTAAATTGGCTGAAATATGAATATAGAGGGAGAACTGAAAAAACGTTCGGAAAACTACGAAACATCTTCTCGTCCGACATATCTCAGTGCCTCAAGTCGAAAGTTTTCGAACAATGTGTGTTACCAGCGATGACCTATGGCAGCGAAACGTGGTCTCTTACCATTAGCTTTATTGGCCAACTGAAAGTAGCTTAACGAGCTATGAAGAGGGCCATGCTTGGAGTTTATTTGCGCGATCGAATCAGGAATGAGGAGATTTGTAACAGAACCAAAGTTACCGACATTGCAGGGCATTTAATACGGACGTCTATTGTACAGCCTTAATTTTTAAATTTGTTTCTATCTTTTTTTCGTTGTTTCGTTGACAATAAATTAATTAATTTCGAATTAATTCACACAACATCTCAAACATTAACCTAATTTAAAACGCTTGTGTTACGGTTATCAGACAACAGAGGAATCACATATATAATTAATAAATGCATATTTAACACCCTGACGTGGAACAAACAGAAATATTCTTCATTTATATATTTGTCCTGTATGGGGATAGAAACCACGACCTTTGATGCACATGAAAAATCGGGCCTGCCTCCAAATAATACTTAAATAATTGTTGATCACGCTGACAGTTTTAACCGCAGTGGAGCGAGGGCGGAATGATTGGGGCCGAACAATGCGTCCCTGACTGACTTCGATACAGCTTACCGCACCTAACGGTACGATCGAAGCCAAACTCGCTGTCAGCAAATAATCTCGTGGCAGCTGCCTTTTGCTCGCGATACTTTAAACGTATGCACAGATTTAGGGCATTTATTACTTTTAAAATATACTGTCGACAGAAAACAACTTAAACGTACCTACACACAGCAACAGATCAACTTACACAAATCTGTCAAAATTTCGCAATCGATATTTACACGTCTAACATCATCATACCAGCTATTGAAAGTCCACTGCTGGACATGCCTCTCCAGGAAAGAAGGTATTTTACCCATAATTGCTGCGCTGGGCAAGCGTTTTGGCGACTGGGATGCTGCTGGCCATCTCAGCCGTGTGCATTTGAGCTGCACTGTTTCGGATGGATATTCCGCCATGTGTTGATCCTGGTACCTTATTCGCCTCTTACGACACCTGGTGCAGTGGGAGGTACTATTATACTCCGCCGGTACCTCACGGCAAATATATCGACACATCTATACATATAAATAAAATTGGAGTAACTGTTTTTAATATTAAAATTACCACTTTCAACTACATGCATATGAATGTGTATACTGTACACATACTAAAATGTATTATTTTTACAATTTTTGTTGGTCTTTCTGTTAGTTCTGGCTAATCTCTAGAACGGCTGAACTGATTTGGACGGATTTTTCACAGGCAGATAGCTTTTTAATAAGGAGTAACTTAAACTATTTACGCTTCAACTGAAAGGAGCATTCATGAAAAGTGTGACAAAAGCGGAAGAGAAATTTTCATTCATTGCGTGCGCTGCGTGGAAGTTTGTAGTTCGAAAGAAAATATGCTGCCCAAAGTCACAATTCCACGCGGACGAAGTCTCGGGCACAGCTAGTTAATCTCTAAAAGTGAGACATCGAGCTCAAAATTGACTGTTAAAATTTGAGAGATTTGGGTAAGTTGACCTGTTCCACGCGGTACCTCCTCCTATAACGTTTATTGACACAATCCCAAACTGTTTATTGACGGCTTTAAAATGTTTTTTGTTTGAAAATGTTGTGTCAGGATTACGGAAATTTTTATTAATTTTAGTAAATATTTTTTAACTGGAAAGTTCGCATTTATAAAACATTTTAACTGTTAAAGTATATTAACAACGAACTACATACAATCAGCAACAGTGTATTGCATTGAAGACAGCTGTACGAATTCTGTTTTCTTCTGATTTGTCTATTTTGATTTACCCCCTTGTTTTCTCAATCATCAATATCGGGTATAATAATAGTAATATATATGTATCTGTTTATATATAGATATTCTAATATGTCAATAATATAATAACTCATAATAAATTAAGAAATAGAAACATAAACTTATATAAATTATAGTAATTATCTGTTTTCAATATTGCCTGATAAATGACTGGTAGATAATGCCACTAGGCATTAAGTTCGACATGTGTACGTCGTATATTGCAATATACATAGTCAAATAAATAAATTATTAAAACATAATATATACAACAACCTACCTATTCTAATTCCCTAGTCAATACCTATTCTAATTTCATATTACACATATGGGAACATTTCTAAAGTAAAATAACTAAATAAAAAAAAAGTAAGTCAGTGTGTTAGTGTCTAACTGATATTATTAAAACTAGAGATTAAGTCTCTATTTTATGTCACTACGTCAAATCAACCGGATGTCTAATACGTTGACTCACCATACCGAATGTCAGTAACCTATGCACGAGTTGTACATAGAATTTGTTATATATATTAAAACACATAAGGTTGAAAGTTCCCTGGCGGCGTTGATAAGACACGTGCAACGGTTAAGCGACCAAGTGCCGGCAAAAGCTATCTCGTTTTTTGTAGTAGTCACTGGTTCACTGCGGTATCGTTCTAATGTAACTCATTCCCGATGGTTCCTACTGCTCAAATCCAGCTAAAATTTATATAATAAAGCGTTCAGGATGACAATGAATTGTTCAAGATTAATCTGGTAGGGTTACAAACTCTATAAAATGTATTAATATAAAATACTAGGCAGGTATGAAATTTCATATAGAAAGAAAATTATGTAGACAAAAAAGTAATAGGAACTTTATTGTAGAAACTTCTTGATTTTTAATGTGAAAATACAATAGGCCTCGCGAGCTATCTTTCATAGAGCAATTTCGCAGTAAAACATAAGGCGTTGCAGACGTCCGGATAAACATATTCGAATTCACGTGGTTTCATTAAATGATAGATAATAAACTGGACTGACGTATTCAATTAATATTAATGGAAGTGTCCTAAGTTGCCATATAACTTTAATTTAGCGCAATAAAAGAAAAAAGAGCAATCATGTGTGAATTTAAAATTTAATTAACTTATTATATTATATTTAATAAATAAAACAAGCCTGGTCTGTTCTGTCATTTAGTTCTAATGGAATAACCTAATGCTGATTACAAGCATGTCTCGATATTAATATTAGGTTAGGAAGTATAGTACAACCTGTAGTCGAATGAAATTGATTTTCATATACTGACGAATCAGGGTTTATTACACTATAGTACATGAAATCTATTCTCTCGTATGGTAGACAAAACATATACTTCGCGTAATGAGTCTCGTTAGCTTGTCAGAGTTCAAGGTGGGCCTTGAATGTTTTGTCGCGCGCATCTGCTAGATGGCGCCTATTTTTCTGACTTTCTCGGACTTTGCTTACCACTTGCTTATTTATGTAACGGAAGAATGAAAATAGCTAATACTATTACTTATCAAAAATTTAGGTACAACTGAATAAAAAATATTTAGCAGGCAAAATATCACATGTCAGCCAATGCCATAGTAACACAACTTCTTCAACTCGACCCTGAAGTTACGTCACAATTCATACAAACCTAGGTGTGACGTAACTGGTTGAACTTACCTAATCAATATTCTCGACGTCACAGCTGCAGTGTTATGTCACAGGACCCCAGGAACATCTGTATACCTACCTACTCGTGTAATGTAGCTTCTAGACATTGTATAGCCTTGTGCATCTTATCGATTTAAATGGTTAAGAGTAATAAAATGACGTCAATATACTCTATACAACTTCATAGTTACTTTAACATGAATGAGTATGGACTGTGTACTGAATTGTTTAATTTTAATTTGATAAATATTTTATATCAACATGAATATTATTTTATACTTATTCAAAAAGCAGTTGGTTACAGGGTAAACAAAAATAGGAAATGTTAGTGAAAATGAACAGACAATGAAAAGGAAAACAGCAACTTATTTTAACATTTCTATATTATAATTTACTCGAGAAGCATGAATTTTTCTTAAGAAAAACTCACACCGAGCGAACATGTTCACAGACAGCTCGTAGCTTACCCATATCCCTACTCAAAATTACAATGCTTTGCTACATTATGTTTTAGAATGTGAATTTAACTACACTGCGAACCACTGATGTGAATTAAATTAAAAATTTGTCTATGTCACCAGAGCACATACACGACACATACAACTGCAATGTTACATAACTTCACAATCACATGATTTCAAGAAAATTCACAGCATTTTTATGTAAGCTTAACACAGGCAGGTTGATACTGTACAAGGTCTCACTCCCAATGTCACATAGGTTAACTACTGATTACACAGCCTCAGTATGAATTAGCAAAATTCATAGAATTTCACTTTCACAATTTAAAAATAGAATAAAAGCTTTAGTTGGATGTATACTTATTCATTTTATACTATTTATCTGGCCAGCCTTGGTCTCATTATGAAAGAGGTTGTTACATAACTATCCCTAGCCGGTTACATGATCACAACAAAATTTTGATTTTATGATTCCAAATTTGAATTTAGAATACAAAAACACTCAAGTTTTTATTTTACTTAAGTCGGGCAATTGTCCATACTTAGGCTCTGTAAGCTTAGCAATTATGTAACACAATTTTATTGTAATAAAACAATACATATTGGAATCAATGTATAACGCTTTATTTTACTAAAAATAAGTTACTAGGTTTCGATTTTTCGCTTCTAATAATACATGATTTCAAGGGAGTGGCTATAGAGGTGATGCGAAATCACAATTGAAATTACGGTAACAATTCTTACATATGATTTAGAGCAGCTTCTTGATCTCATCGTATAAGACGAGCACGAAAGCACCACCTGTGCCTCTGAGAACGTTGGAGAATGCTCCCTTGAAGAAGGCGGATGTTCCCTCTGTCTTGGCGATAGTGGCCCAGCAGTGGATGGTGTTCTTGTAAAGAATGTCGGCCTTGGCACGTCCAGACTGCATCATCATGCGCCTACGGACGGTGTCGAAGGGATACGAGATGATACCGGCGACTGTGGTGACGGTCTGTGCGATAGCCCAGCTGATGACGATAGGTGTGTTCTTAGGGTCGGGCAACATGCCGCGGGCTGTGTCGTAGAAACCGAAGTATGCGGCACGGTAGATAATGATACCCTGCACCGACACGCCGAATCCTCTGTATAGACCAGTTAGGCCATCGGATTTGAAGATTTTGGAGATGCAGTTTCCGAGACCGGTGAACTCACGCTGTCCATCACCCTTGCCGACATCAGCGGCAAGACGGGTACGGGCGAAGTCAAGGGGGTATACGAAGCATAGGGAGGTAGCTCCGGCAGCACCACCCGAAGCCAAGTTACCGGCGAAGTAGCGCCAGAACTGGGTGTTCTTGTCTACGCCACCAAGGAATACCTGCTTGTACTTGTCCTTGAAAGCGAAGTTGAGCGCCTGGGTGGGGAAGTACCTGATGACGTTGGCGAAGTTACCACGCCAGAACGAGAGCAGGCCCTGCTCTTTGGGAATGCGGACGAAGGCGTCGACGATACCTTTGTAGCGCTGGTCTTCAGCAATCTGTTTGCTGACGTGCTGTACCTGCAGCAGCAGCTTGACGCGCTCGATGGGCGCTACCGCGGTCTTGGATACGGCAGCTGAGATACCACCGGCGAGGAAGTCCTTCGCGAACGCGACCGGATCGGTGAGGTTCGACATTTTGTTTCAATTAGGTGGGATCTTCACTGGATAATTGCCTCGCGGGCGTAGAGTTGGAAGTCTACCGGAACACACACGGGATGGAAAACCACGAAACACTAACTCCCGATTTTTATGATCAGGAGATTTTAGAGTAATTTCGTGATCTCGGGAGCACAGGGGTAAGGTGTGTGCCTTTTTTGAAATTCGATCGATCACGTTCTCTCGCAGTTCTGCCCAGAGGAGCGGCGCAAAAGAAGGAAGGAAGGGGCAGATGTTGCCAACATAACGGTAAAGTACCACGAGGTCAGTGTGATTGCTATGTATGACCTGAAATCCCTACATTTTGGTAAATTGTAAAGTAATAAAGAAATAATAAATGCTGTAAATATCTTTTGAAATAATTAATATAACTATAACTTGTTATATTTATTATATTTAAAATTATAGGTGGCGAATAAAATTTTAAATAAAAATTAAAGAAGCTGTTAAATAAGAAGTAGTTAAATTTTTGTTTAATTTTTGTTTTTTAGCTATTTAAAACAAGTAATTCTATTTTATAAATATACTTTATAATAAATTTAGAATTTATAATTGTGGTTAATTTCAAACAAGATCTCCTAAAAATACAGTTTATTTTATTATAATAGCAACACATTGATGACGTGTTTGCAAAGCGTTTTATTACTCGTACTTTATATCAATACTCCACAGACTAAACGGTGAAATAACACATAAAAATTAATATATTTGAACTAATTATAAAACAATTTACTTATTATATTGGATATTTTAATTCATTTAATATATTTAATTTCTATCCAACATTGCTTACAATTATATATTTTATAAAGCGTTAATTTTAGTTAAACAAAACGAATTCAAGTTAACCAACTGATGATAATTAAAACATGTCAGATTAAACGTCACAATCGACAAACTTCATTGCAGTAAAGAAACTGAAATCACCTTTATTTATCTGTGCTCGTATGTATAAATCACATATTTGTTATTGAATTATTGTTGCTGTATTTTTTATTTAAACATTATTATTATTTTAGCGGCATGCAGATGAGTCGAATGGGTTCTCCATCCGTTGGCATGGAAGAAGACTCCGGAATTGGGCACGTCTTGAGTGACTTCCTTCTTCAGTTAGAAAACTACAACCCTTCGATTCCTGACTCCGTGGTTGCTCACTATTTGAACATGTCTGGCTTCGAGTCACAGGACCCCAGGTTTGTACGACTTCATACTATTTAAATTTGAGCACTTTATAACCTTTATTTATTTTCCCTGAATTGCATGTAACAATGATATTTAACCAATAACCTTTGTTATAATTTTCATATTTTAATTCAAGCAATATCCACTAAGTTTTAATCTTTAACATATAACTATGGTTAATAAAAGATGTCTCCCTGAATGGCATGTAATAAGAATAATATTTACCAAATACCCCTTGTTACAATCTTTGTATTGTAATTTAAACAATATCCACTAAGTTGCAACCTTTAACATATATCTACGGTTAATAAAAGAATATGGTATACAAGTTCCTTTATGTTAATGAAAAACAAAAGAGTTTAGAGTTGTTTGCCAAGTCAAAGAGATTTTATTACCCTATATTTCATTTCCGATTTTTAGTAATAAGACACATTATATATTTCAGATTGATCAGATTAATAGCACTTGCATCTCAAAAGTTTTTATCAGACATAGCGAATGATGCACTACAACATTGTAAAATGCGAACATCTAGTCAAATAACACAAAGCTCGAAGAATCCTAAAGGACCAAAAGAGAAAAAGTATGTAATGACAATGGATGACCTTGTACCGGCTTTACAGGAGTATGGAATTACAGCCAGAAAACCACACTATTTTGTCTAAATATTGTTATTATATCGCAGTTGGTCAATCAATAATTATGTTAACATTTAAAGCATAGGCAGGTTATACATATATATACTCTTGCAACAATGTCACATAAGGTAATTAATAGCTAGAAAAGCTCATTGTATGTGTTACATAAAGAATCAATCAATTTATATTCAGCTTTTCGAATATTATTAAATTTATGTTATAAAAAAGGAATCAAAGATAGGAACTTGTTGCAAGTGACCAAATATGAAAACCATAATACTTATGCATATCACAGATCTGTTATTTTTTTAACTTAATTTTAACACATTTAGAAATGTAATAAATTAAGCATTGAAAATTAAATAATTCTTAAAAAAAATTGTCAGATTCCTGTTATAATTAATATTTGTTATTAATTATTTAAAAAGACTACTACTATTAGAATGATGGGAGAAAGTACATGAAATTTATAGTCCCGCAATGAGAATCTGACAGAACTAAAATGTGCTCTAGAAAATCGGTTGCATCTGCATATATATGTTTTCTTCCGTACCCTAATGATGATTGGCCTTAATCTAACTGTACTAATACAGGTCCCTCTAACAATATTAAAATGTAAAGAGTGTTAGTAATGGAAAAGGTAATTATTTGGATGCTATGTTCTGTGAGATTTAAGTATTGTTGTGTTTGTCCTACATTTAAGGATATTAAATATAAATTATGTCACTCATGTCGTGATTCTAAACAATTATGCCAGAGGAATATATTATGTTAATGTAATGTCCATTTTCATCAACATCCTCTAAGATATTACAGAAGCTGTTTAGTTTTTATATGTATTTCTACTTTTGTTTTAGCTAATTTTATGATATCAGTATATTTTTCTCATCACTAAACACTGAAGTGAAAATGTACATGTGAATTTAAAATAAGAAGGCCAAAAAAATTATCTATTAAATTTCGTAAATAAAGGTTCCTTTGGACAAGTTATTTAGAATCATAAATGTTAACATGTTGGGATGTCCATGCAAAGAAATAGCTTCCAGGGCGTTTCTTGTGTGGCACCAACTTCACCATGATGCCCTTGGGAAGGTAGACTTACAAATTAAAAAATTGTTTCTATTTAAAACATTTCTATGTTTAGTAACTAATTTGGTGTAGTAGCCATATGGATTGGACTATATTGGACATTGGACACAAATTTTTAATACATACCCAGCACAATTAGCAACTATATGTCTCTGAAAAAAGAAATTATTTACTTTACAATTAATTTAATATCAGGTTATATATATATATATATATATTCTTTTAAAATTAAACTTCTGTTCTCTATTTATTGTATCCACCATTGACTCAGCCTGAATTAATTTTTCACACACACATAGCCAAAGAATTGTGAACAGTTTTAAATTACGTCTTCGATTCAAAATAGAAAATATTAAGTAATTGATCTGTAGGTATAACATTCATTAACTAATACTAAGTTTCAGTAAATTATGTTCTTAGTTTAATTACAATAAGATATTTTGTATTATTATTATTCTTTTGTTATTACTGTTTAGATAGGTCGCATGTTAATGCGTTTGGGTAATTGTTAATAGTCCTATGATAACGTTAAGTGATATGATAATTCATTAAAGTTGATTGTACTGATGCCTTCGTATTTATTTATTCGTATCCTACACTAGCTCGGCTAATATATGTTCGAAATCTATCTCACCGATACGTCTTTGCATTCAAAAGCTGAACTTGGAAGTATTATTAAAGATAAAAAGTCAACGTTGATTTTTTTTCATCATCATACCAGCTATTAAAAGTCTACTGCTAAACATAAGTTTCGCCAAGAAAGGAGGTCCTTCGCCCATAATAATTGCCCTCGCAGAGCGAAGCTTTCGCGACGGGGATACCTCTGCCCATCTCCATCCTGTGCATTTGAGCTGCACTGTTTCGTCTTTGAATGGATATACCGCTATCTGTCGGTTCTGGTACCTTAGTCGCCTCTTATGACACCTGGTCCAGTTGGAGGTACTACTCTATTCAGCCGGTACCTCAAAGAACAATTTTAGATTTGTTATCTCCTAAATCAATTTTAGTTTTCACTTACTAGTAGATAATTAGTACCAAATGAATATTGTTTGATCCTCACCAAGGACAAATATTTGTATGATGCGTTTATATTTCTTCTGTCTGGTTGTAAAACGTCCGTAACAGAAGTAGGTACTTGAAGTGACTTTGTAGGTACATTGGTAGGTAGAATCTCCTACAATGGTCGTCTTCATTGGTACTTCATTATCACCTATTTCTACCGCCAAATAGCAATGTTCGCATTATTGTTCCAGTTTAAAAGGTGTGAGAGGCAGTGAAATTACTGGATAAATGTGACATATTATATTCAGGTCACAGGGTTTGTGATTACACTGCGCACAAGCGGCCCGTATCCATGTAAGCTGATTTCATATTATAAAAAAAAACTTATCTTGGAGTTAGGTTAATGTATCAATCAGAGTTGTATAAATTAATTATAATAATGTAGGTACCTACTTAACTAGGTAGGTGTCTAATGTGGACCAACTGGTCCACATTAGATAACACTATGTAGGTATATGAGTGTTCAAATAAATCTTTATCAGCAGCCCTTGGTCAGATATATTTTTTTATAAATAAATAAATTTCCACCTGACTCCGTCATAAGTCTTTAAAAACACTACTTGTAAACACGCCAGACGACGGAGGAATTACAAATATACTAACTTAAATACATATATTTAACACACAGATACAGAACAATCACAAATATCATATAAATATTTATCCTGGGTAGGGATCGAAGTCGGACATTGACGCACAAGATAGGATCACCTGCACCATCAGGCCCGACACATGTAACCTTTCATTCATTGAATAAAGAAGGGTCCTTCCAAATATATTCATACTGAAAACCAACACTATACCTAGTCCTTTTACACTCACAGGCACAATTAACCGCCCACTTTTATCTTTCGTTACCTAGTTGTATACGTTAACTATGACTTATGCAATATTTAATTTTTTGTCAAGTGGGTACTTGAGTAATGAATGAAACACTTTCCCTTACTTTATTGCCAACGACTGCGTCACGGATGCATTTTTGGGATTCTTTGCAGGAGCGTTACCGAATAATCTTTTCCTGATCCTTATTGTCTTATCATCATATCAGCCATAGAAAGTCCCCAATATAGAGGGAATTTGCCCATAATTCCCGCGCTGGACAAGCGGAGATACTGCTGCCCATCCCCTCCCTGTAGTATTTGAGTTGAGCTGTTTTGGATGGTTATACCGCCATCTGTTTATCCCTTTGATTGATGATTCAGTCGCTCTCTTACGATACCTAGTACTTAAGGAGGTACTATTTTACTCCGCCGGTACCCCACGGTATCCTTATTGTCTAGCGTGACAACATTGTTTAGTGACTGTTGAGCTTGAAATTATGCCAGTGGATGCAACTGGTGCAGCTAGGGCTGTGACTTTCGCTGATGCTGGGTAGAAACAAGGTCGCATTGCTCGTAAACTTGGTGTACCTCGAAACGCGATGCCATCAGACAATTTCGGGAGACGGGTTTATACACACGGAGACCAGGTCAAGGCCGACAACGCTGCACTTCATCAAAAAATGATCGTTAAATTACACAAGTCAACAAAAAAAATATTTTTCTTTGAGTCTGTTATTTAGTAAATATTTTCTGATTATATACATCGAAAAAAAAGCAAAAACTCCATTTATAAAAAATAAAGTTTGCTTTTGTACCTTTACACAATGTAAAACGAATATTATAGTATTTTAGCAGTTTTTTTAGGAGCCGTTGCATATAAGATACAGGAGAGGGGCAGGGAATGGCGTCTTTTCATCGACAGCTCTACAAGAAGCTTAAAGGCAGTTCTTCTACATAATGGAAATATATTTCCATCTCTTCCCCTTGCTCATTCTGTAATGCTATATATATAAATAATTCAAGTTTTAAAATATGAAGAGTACGCCTGGCCAGTGATAGGGGATTTTAAAATAGTTGGATTTCTGATGGGAATGCAAGGCGGGTACACTAAATATCCGTGTTACATTTGCTTATGGGATAGTAGAGCCGATGCACTTCACTACCAGCAGCACTCATGGACACAACGGAGCGAGTTTCAAATAGGACAACATAATGTCAAAAATGAACCAATCGTGAAGCCCGATCATATTTTAATGCCTCCATTGCACATTAAATTAGGTCTGATCAAGCAGTTCGTAAAGGCTCTGCGTCAAGACTCTGAGGCCTTTCAATATTTAAAATCATTTTTCCCGAAATTGTCAGAGGCTAAAATTAAAGCTGGTATTTTCATCGGTCCACAAATAAAGAAAATAATGGCCAGTGAACAATTCCTACAGCTCCTCAGTACGCACGAAAAACAAGCGTGGCTCAGCCTTAAAGCAGTGATTCATGGCTTTCTTGGCAATAGAAAGGCAGAAAATTACACGGAGCTTATTACTGATATGCTTCACAACTTCAAAGTTATGGGTTGCAGAATGTCTTTGAAAGTCCACATGCTACATGCTCATTTGGATAGATTTAAAGACAACTTAGGTGCATATTCAAAAGAGCAAGGGGAACGTTTCCACCAGGATATAATGAGCTTCGAAAAGCGTTATCAAGGACAATATAATGAAAATATGATGGGTGACTACATTTGGGGGCTCATACGAAAAAGTCCCAACTTACACAGAAGAAATACCAAATCTGTTCATTTTAAAGTCTTTTTTGTATTCTTTTTTGTATTTGTGGGTTTATTTATGCCGTCTTGTATAATTAAAGTCAATAAAAATATGTGAATTCAAAACTGTTTTCCTTTTACATATAATTGAAATTAAGAAATAGAGCTTTTTCATAAAAATTAAAATTTCGTTTTAGTAACTACAAAAGCAAACTTTATTAGATAAAATTTTTTTTTCTTTAATTAGTTAGGCATAAGTAATCAAAATCAGAGGTACAGAACTCAGACTCAAAATTCGTGTTGACTTGTGTTATCAGCAACGTCTTAAGGAATCGCTTTTGCACCACTAGAGGAGCTTGTACACGGCTTTTTGAGGTAAACAATGTCAGTATGAGTGAACGTATTGTAAAAAGAAGGCAGGTAGAAAGCTGTCTGAGAGGTTTTCGTCTAGCTCGTGTGCCAGAACTGCTCCCTCAGCACTGTAGAGTTAGACTTGGATTTGTGCTGATGACTGTGGAGATAATGGAAAGACGTTCAGTTTTCAGCCAAGAGCAGAATAGCCTTAAAAGGTCCAGATGGACGTCAGTGTGTTTACAGTGTTACAGTGTTTGAAACCGTGGATTACCATGAAGGGTCCATAATGGTTTGGACAGGTATTACTCACGAGGCTCGTACCGTTCTTGTTGTGTTCGATAGAGGCAGTGAAAATGCTCAAAGATACATAGAGGAGGTTCTTCAAGACCATGACGTGACTTTCGCACCATTTATTATAGGCAGCTTCCGATCAATGCATGACAATGCAACGTGCCATACCGCAAGATCGGTCACCGAATATCTTAATGAGGTCGGGATTCACGTTTTATCAGCACGCAGTCTCGATCCTAATCCGATTGAGCACATTTGGGACAACATCCGAGCAAAAGGAACATCCGCTTTGACCCTAGAAGAGCTTAAGACGGCTACAGTAGAGGAGTGGCATAATATATCCGTCGGATATCCAGGACGTAGTGGATGGATTGCCAAACAGGCTGCAATTTTAAATTAGACATTATTAAAATTTTAATTAAAAAAGGTTTGACCTCTTTTTTCAATTTTTTTTTATTAAAATCGATTTTCACTGTAAACCCTTAAATAAACAAAGTTTGTGTTAAGTCTTTTGTCTTTATTTACCGTTACGGTAGCCTTCAACATACGCTCTGATCAGGTGCTCTAAATTCGTTGAATTCTGAAAATTCAAGAAATATCAAGGTGTGAAAATGCAACAGCGGAAACGACAAATACTTTAATTTATTGGCAGCTAATTATTCTTTCGTACCAGTTGCTGTTGAAACATCTGGAGTATGGAATTAGGAAGGAAACTGTTTTATCAAAGAATTAGGAAGGCGTTTGGTGGACCGGGGATTGGATTACCGCTGCGGGGCTTTTTTGATGCAGAGGATCTCGCTTGCTGTGCAGCGTGGTCATGCTGCAAGCATTCTGGGGACCTTTAGGTCGGACATGTCTCTTTTATGGAATGCATATTCTTTTTTAATAATACATAATATGTATTAATATTGTAATGAATTCCTCTAATATAATAAGTTATGACCTTAAAAAAGCAAGGTGTGCGGTCAGTTGTGCCTGTGAGTATATCTGGCCGCGTTTAATTTGACTCAGGAATCACCATACTATGGTATCTTAGAGTAAGACTATAGGTATTGGTCTTGAAAAGTACTTTGTTACTAAAATAATTCTCAGTCGATTCTTCTAAAATACAAGAATTAACTATTATCTAAAAATTGAGCTTCTGAGAAAAATTGTGATAGGAATAATGTCATTAAAATAAAATACAAAAGAGATGAAATTAAATATATTGCACAACCATTATATGTTTTATTTACACTTAATGTATAGGTAATATATACAAAAACAATAAAAAAGATCATAGCCATATGAGAAGTGGTGACGGGACGCGGTCGTCCCTCACAGAACGATAAACGTCCAAGCATTTCCTTGCCCTAACTGTTTCCGGGAACCCCGCATCTCGTTGATGCAGCGCACACGAAGGCGGCTGTCCTCGGTTGTCCTACTTAGCGTTAAAAAGTTCTCTTGACCTACAACATCGAAGGAAAACTAGAACAGAACACAGAGAATACAAGTGTTTATTTTTTTTTATATACCGCCTTTAAATGCTCAGTCAACGGCGTATTATCAGTTTCCATAAACAACACCACCTCCAAAGTGTCAGCATCAACCAAACGCATGATCCTCTTAAACTTCTTCACATGTGGTGGCTTCGCGAAAGACATCCTTGACACGTTGACAGTTTCTAGTACAACTTCTTTCTTTTCCGGATCGCAGGACCCTTCTTCCAAGGATGTGAGCCCGAAGTTGTGGCTGACAACAAATGCCAGATCATTGGTGCCTGGTTTGATTCGTAAGAAGCCACGTTCCTGGTGCATCGGTACCCCAGTTTCTGGGTTAGTCGATTTGGACATGTAGTTGAACATCGGTTGACCTAAAAGGATAAGGAAAAGTTTCGGATATATTTTCTAAATTTTACTGCATCCATTTGTTCGCAATAAATTCAAAAACTAGATGATTTATGTGGAATTTTAAGATATATGTGTCAAGGTTTTGAGCATTATTAAACGCACTCTATTAAAATTCGTTCGATAGATCGAACCTACGACCCACGGAACCCACGATCTTTGGCGTACAAGATGGATCATTACCATCAGCGCCATCAGGCCCGAATTTTAATAGAGTGGATAATGGTCATGGGTGGGCCCAGGAAAATAACAAATAAAATTATTTTTAATGTGTCTGGTTGATAAATATTTAAATATTATACATGTATTTATGATTACACTGTTGTCTGATGTCCGTTACAGAAGTGCTTTAAACGACTTTCTCAGAATCAGACCAATGGTCGATCAATGGGATTTACATAACATGTAGGCATAATATACTTTACTACCTGAGCGGGGACGTTTGTTAGTCACTCCAACAAAAATAAAGTTTCAAAGCTTTTAACAGTATTAACAAACAGTTTAATCATAAGCAAGGATCTGTTCCAAACATATTGCCCTGGATTATATGTAACTAAGAGTAAAAAAACGCCACAAATTATGGCAATTCGAATCATTGTTTCAGAGAAGAGAAGAGAAAGATAAGGTACCAGAACCGACAGATCGTGTTTTTGTTTTTGGACGCACCTATTTCTGGTCTACTCAGACGTCAATTCCAGCGCCACAGAAAAAAGAGGGCGGGCGCTCTCATAGATGAGAGGTCCGATGCCCGTCTTCATCCTACGTACCCCGCAAAGTTCGCGAGATCTGAGCGGGACCGACGGCGATCGCCCGAGGACACCTTTAAAGGCTCGACCTAGTGTCTTTGATCGTGTTGTGCCAGTGAAAGGGCGGAGGAAGATCGCGGTATATCCATCAAAAACAATGCAGCTCAAATGCACAGGGCAGGGATGGGCAGCAGCCTGCCCGTCGTTGTGTTTTCAAAAAGATATTAACTAATAAACTGTTCTTATATTTATAGGCAATTGTGCATAATTATTTATATTAAAAATAAAAGATAATAATCACTCCATAAGGATGTAAAATTATTAAGAAAATACATAAACAGTGGAAATCTAAAATCAGCAATCTTACTGTACACCATCAAATGATTTTATCAATGACAAAAACCCGGGAAGGGTATGAAAATTAATGTCAAGTTCAGGCCGGTATGCCACGTAGCTCTAAAAGGCTGGGCTGGAAGATGCACACACAGTACCTGCTACTGCAAGGTATTTAAAAACTACCAAAAGTTCAAACAATTAGAAAAAGTACTGAGAAGAAAAAATAAATAAAATAAACACTGGGAAGTGGACCAAACAACACATATGTACCTATAATAATAATAATGAAAACATGACATAGTTGAATAGCTAAATTTAACCTTAATTCCCTTTATACGTAACTTTTGATGTATTTGTTTTAATAGTTATTTTTTATTATTTAGTACTCTTCTAAATAAACTTTATTTTGTAAATATCTTAATTAAGAGAACACATTCTTTTGAGAAATGAATGAACTTAAACCAGAAATTATATATTACAAATATACTACAAGGTAACGTAAATTCGGGTAACATTAAACTATTAGGGTATCTTTGAATCTTTTTTTCTAGATTATAAAACTAATTCACCTAATAATAAGTTTTTAATAAATTCAATGAACTATTTTCATGGTGAATCTTAGCCGATATTTTTTAAGATTAATATGTTTTTTCTATAGAAAAGGACAGATCAAAGTTACCCTGATAATTCAATGTTACCCGGATTGACTGTAACATTTCTGGACCTGGACTATGAGCTTCTGCATAACTGCTTCACATTTACATTTCAACAATGAATCTCTCTACTATACTAGTTGCTACTAGTTAGATGGTGAAAAGCAATTTTTTGTTTCAAAAACCACAAGGGACTTAGGACAAGGACCAGGTACCTACACACAAGGAATACAGCATGTCGAGGAAGTATTGAAAACCAAGAAATCTCAATACATAGCCAGATATGATGTGCTGCCAGATAAAAGATACTGTTACCACCCACAAGAAAGAAATGTAAATAATTAAAAATTAACAAAATTATAAATACAAAGGGGGGGAATTGTACACTTCCAAATCCTGACACATCTTGTCAATCTGGAGAACGGTACCCGGTTACCTGAAATTGCATAACCGAAACAACAAAATAAAAATGTATAAAGTATAATAAGCTGCATTTTAAATCAGGTACTTTTATTATAACCATTTCCATATATATAAAATGCTTAAGGTATAATTAAAAGTAGGTAAATTTATAATAAATAATTATAAATAATTTTAAACAATCCCAACTTTTTATCGAGAATTGTATCAAGGCATTAAAATTAACAATATGAAATCGTGCATTCTATCGGACAGAAATCGAATGCCTATTGCACTAGGAAATTATAAACCCAATTTAAACGTGAAAGCGATGAAAGTTGAATGCTTACCAATGCATGAAAATTCCAACTCTTCATGGTATTGAAATTCTTTGATATTAGGGAAATATCCTTTGCCTTCGGCGGTGCTCCAGCAGCCAGAGAGCCAGGATATGGGGGATAGAGTTTCATGAACTAGGCTCTGCATTGTATCAATAATTAAAAAAACTATTTTTTCAGAATATCAGCTCTTGAAGTTTTCTTTAGTAGGATATGCGAGAAAGCCGGATTATATGTCAAAATTATATAACCATAGACAAGAAACTGTCTGTATAGTTGCAATAATTTTAAATTACTCAGTCTCATTTTAAAATTGTGAACATATAATAATATGTCGATATCCACACTTTCTATACTAAGTGCACAAAACAACAGATAATCCTTCTTAAATCTGTCAAATTTCACAATTAATTTAGGCCTCAATATTTCACTTTTTGAAGATAAAGATTTAGAAATTTTGACTTTGCTTTGTGTAAGTGTACGTTTAGCGTCCGTCTTTTATTAGAAAAAAGGATCCCGGAGCTCTATATATCATCAAACCAACAGATAAACCTACACAAATCTGTCATTTTTGGACTTGTATGATCTCATTTTAAATATTAATGTCGATTATAAAATATTGACAGATTTGTAGGTTGATTTATTATTTTGTTAACGCAAAATTGTTTACAGCTTCCATTTCACTATCCTAAAATGTTTTTCATAGATGCAAATGCCCAAATAGATAGTCACTGCTAAGCACAGATGTAAAAATACTAATACGTACATCCAATGACGATTTATTTAAAGAGCAAACCTATTTCTTAAGTCTATGCTTCTAAAAGTTCCAAAAGTCATACATTTATCTAATATACCAATGGCGTACGTACTAAATCTAAAACGAAAAAATACATACTAAATTATATTCTAAACAAAAAACCTGGGAAAGTTAAAATCAAAACAAAAAATGGATATTTTGAAACATAAGGCTACTGCAAAGAGCAAACTTACAAATGAGAATATGACAACTGAGACAAAGAATTTCATACAAAAGATCTGTTACAAAAAATCCGCTTCAATAGACATGACGAAGTATGGTTTTATAACTGATAGCAAGATCCGTCTTATAAAACTAATAATGAAGCCTTTCATAGAACAGCTCCAGATGATATTTGGTAAGAATCTTTATATCAAGCCTTTGTTTGTTAACGTGTAACCATGTAGGTACCTAATAAACGTATGCTCTACATGTACATTTTTTAATTTTAAGGTAAACCAAAAGTAATCGCAAAGCATAACAATGTAAGGATTTCTAAGCATTGAAGTGAAGGCAAAATCAAGGAATAAAAACTAAAATAACGATCTTCCCTTTATCACAGTTTTTTTTTTAAAGAAACTTACAGATTATCCTATATTTACTGGAATAATTTGGAACTTTATACAACAGCTAATTTTTTTTAATTAAACGGGTACAATTTATATTATCTTTACCGGAATAATTTGAAACTTAATTAAAAGATTTATCAATATGAAACGAAATATTCGGACAGATTTGTGTAGGTTAATCTATTTCTTTCTGTACTACTCTATAATTACATTATTTTATTAAAATATAAGATTAAATTATAAAGATAATAAAATTTACTAGGTATATTTTTTGCTGGATTTTTATTTCTGACCCACGTTTAATTTTTGTTTTTTAAATTTCCGTATCCTGATTCAAGACAGATAATTAACAAATGTTGAAAACTACTTACCAGCTTAGTACATTTCAGCAATATTACATAATAAAACAAACTTAAAAAAGACAAGTAGGTATATGAAGACTTATATTTTGTAGTCCAGTAATTTTATTTAATCATGTGATATTGTGTCATTGCAGTATCTGCAGTTTCCAGTTAGATAACCAGTACTCGTATGTTGTTGGAAAGCTGGGGGCAAGTGGCATGAGCAAGTCGGTATTTTTTTTTTTTTATTAACGTCAGATAGCTTCTTATCTTTCTTTTCTTTTAGTTTTTCCTTTGAGACATTTTGTGAGAGGTCATACTTACAATTACAGATTTTCGAAATGTCTGACTGTCTATTGGGATTGTTCCTTGTAATATCATATTGTTTGGTTTTTGAATCTGTAGCCATAACGGTATCGGATGTCTCAAGTTTAGGATCAAATTGATCACTTGTTTGAACACTGGCATCTTTAGTCGATTTATCATCCTCTTTTGTAGCTTGAACTGCAGATGAAGACATCAGATTTCGTTTAGAAGTGGTTGCATCTTTTATCTCTTGTAGTAACCGTAAAATATTATCTTTGACGATTGTGTCCGAGTGGCATGTTATCCTGGTTTGGGAAGCGGAATCTTTAATATTTGTACTACATTCCCGAAAATCTCCTTTAACGATTTCAGCACCGCAGTTTTTACACCTTTCTTCATTTTTTTGTTGATTTTGATGAGTATGCTTTAACTCTGTCAAAACTTTGAAATTACGGCATTTTCTTTCTTTATTTTCTTGGTCGTCTACATTGCAAGTACAGCACTCCATTCTTTCTATATTGGAACAAGTGTCGTCGGTGCAGATTATATCAAGACAGCTATATGACTCATGTTCTCCATTAGGGCACAACAGTAATTGTGTGGAGCTACATGAGGAGCCCTGTGTTCTAAAGGCTGAGGGTATTTCTAAACTTTCTATGCATGGTTTGTAAGACAGAGTATCGTTAATATTCTCATCCAGTTGTTTAGGCATCAGGTGTAAAACAATAACGTTGTTAAAATGACACACCTATTACCTAGGTCCCCATATTTTAATGTAACTGGTATCGGTTAATTTAGTCCAATATTTTGTTTTCACATAATAGTTTTCTCTGTTTATAAATTTGTTAAATGAAATATATAATTTGACAGGTTCTCAAGAACAATAGACATTTTTATCCTACCAAGAAGTTATAATGCATATGCATTGTAGGTATACAAACAAACTTTTTAGTTAATTTAGATGATTTACTTCTCTAAAGTGAAGATTGCCCAGGATTATCAGACAGATTTGAGGTATCACCAGATGGTTTTAACTTCATTAGCATTATGTCAGAATGCAACCTCAAATAACTTTATTCAAACTTAGTGAAAATTACTTTTAGTGAAAATACAAATAATTTTCTTCATTAACATTTGGTCGCCTAACTTTTTGTTTAATATAATTGGAAATTAACATCTTTAAGTTCAACTTCCTCATTTTTATGAGGAAGTTTTTCATCTTAAGAAAAATCGTTTTTGAGGCTGACCAAAAGCAGAATGTGTGTGAAACATTGATGTCAGTAGGCTTACCAAATATTTTTAAAGTTTATTAAGTATAAGTTCTTTAGATCGGTTTTTAAGAACGATACTGTTGAGCGTACTGAGTTCCTAATCGGAATATTTTAGATTCGGATTACAAAACGCGCGTATTTCTAAACATTTTTATACAGCAGCACACACATACTAGAATCAGATTATAAATTATAGCAGTTACAGGCTAAAGTGTTCGCGACCTGTGGCGTAAAAAATAACGGAAACGGTCGCGGAAAAAAATATTTTGTTCGTTTAAAGCAGCCCTTGTTTAAATGATACTACCGTTAAGGATTATTACGATAGTGTAAAAATAGATAGCGTGGTTGGAAATTTATATTAATTTTATTTTTTTAGTATAAATTGAAACGCATTAAGTAAACATTAATTAATTATTTTGTTAATTTTCTCGCCGTTATTTGATACTGATTCTATTATAACCTGTTCACATTTTAATGTGGAATCAAGGCCTTGCTTTTGTTTTTTTTATTTTGTAGAGCGACAAACAGACAGACGTTTTCAGACAATTTAAGAAGTTGGGTTGACGAAAAGTTCCGTCCAAATAATTTTTATTCCCTTCTGCAAAGCTGATAAGCTCCTTAAACCATAGATAGGTTTACCTTTTAATAATAACCTCAAAATTTCTCGTCATCAACATAATAATAATACTGCATACATATGATATTATTCTTTATTTGGGCTTAAAATATAAAGATTTCTACAAATATTTAAAACAACATGGCGTTCTGTAGATTAATTTCAGTATTTTATAAGCTTTTGAACGACACGTCAATGTCCACGTGATTACATAATTTCCGTTATGGCGCTGACATCGACGCCGCAGTTTCCTTTAGCACTGTGCGTCAGGCGCGGTGCGGTGTGTTGAACAGTTTCGATCGGATATAAAAACATGTAAGTTATTATATGTAATCGCTACAACATAAATAGCGAATTTGTATTATCCACATAATTTTATTAATAATAGTTTATTCAATGTTAATACATGGTTAAAATCGGCCTTACGTAACGTAATGTAATTATGTTTGCACGTGACCTTGTCCTATTTAGTAATTTAAAATACATATTATTAATTTAATTTATAAAAATAGATATAATGTATATTCTTCATGATATAATTTTTGATAATGCAAATTTTGCCGCATTATTCCGCCTTGAAATCAGCTGTAGGCAGTATTGATCAAAATTTGCTGTAATAATTCGATATGATTCAAATTTGATAAGTACGGTTCCACGTTTGTGATAGACTGAACATTTACCTTCTTTACTATGAACCGTTGGAGAAAACAAGAGAATCGTAGTAGTGTGCGAGTTACCTAACGTTGGCTCGGATGGTAATGGGTGTTAGTGACATTGATTTTTCTGTATTTTTAAAGTAGAAAGGTCATTACTAAATAGAAACAATTGAATTTCAAACTTACTTTTCCACAGACGTGGATGGATCATAAAGGATGTATTTGTTCAGGTTATATTCTTATTTAGACAACACTTTGCATATGATTGGGACCCTTCTAGTAATCGTTTTTTAGAATTAATTCTATTAGATTAAATTACTTCTAACGATCCTTCTTGAAATATACAAAATTAATCTAGGTATTTTATTTATAATAGTTTGTACTATTTTTTTATTTTAATTGATTTCTCTATGACATAGTAAATACAATATTAGTTACTTTACTAACTACATATTTCTGTTTAAATGCAATTACATAATGTCTCATAGCATTATGTTTGTTCATCTAGTGAATTTAAATTATCAAAGTAAAATTGCTTACAGATAGAACTAAATAGATGTCTATATGTCAACTCTTTGCAATCAATATCTAAATATAAATTAGTTCAAAGTTGGTTAAAATGATATTTTGAGATGTTGTATAGATTAATTAGGATATATATCATTTTTGATGAATGGATTTTATCCAATATTTACTTCATATAGGTGTATGTACACCAAATTTTACTGACTTTTTCCTTATTGTATCCTTTAAATTATTATTTATTTTATTTTTATATAATTATTATTTAATTATTAAATTAATTATTATTATTATTAATTACATACATTACCTTTATATTATTTAGGCTTATCACTCTGGATGAGAGAACCTTATATTGAAACATATATGTATATATACATATATATATATATATATGCACACACTAGAAATTTATTGAATAAGTTTGAATAGTGTAAAATTGTGTTTAAGGAGATGGCAATAAACTTTTTTCATGTTTAAAATATTGGATAAATTATGTTCTTACTATAATTGCTTTTCTTACCTATGTTTCAATATATTCCTTGTGAATTATAAAATCCATTATGTAAAAAAGAGTCACCCCTTTTAAACTTTTCTGCATCCTTGTCTTGCAATACAAGTATGTAATCAATTTTAATCTTATCTCTTCTTTTATACTTAAAGAAATCATTAATGAGTTTGGTAATACACAGTCATACAACTTATGTAATCTTATATACCTAGGCGGACTAAAGGGGGGTCCCTAGTTTAGTACAAAGTTACTCCATACGAAATAGTACATAGTATTTTTAAGCTTCTGGCATTTAATAAGCAGCCATCCAAGGTTAGTACCAAATTGTTAAGTAATGCTTCAACGCCCTTTTCCATATATCTATATAAACTTTACTTTTTTAATTTTATACCATATTTTTTTACAATTCTTATCATTAGCTATATTTTATAAATATGTGAATATTATTTAAAATCATTGAATATTATAATTATGTTTTGTTTATATAGCCAACCATAAACAATTGTACACCCTCACCGTCGTTTTCGTGTAAGGCATACATTATCTGGTTGACGGTAGTGGTCAAAAGATATCAGTCTGAAATAAAGATATAAATTAAACTGTTTTATTATCTGCTCCTCAGTATAATGTTCTCATCCTTATACGACGCGGCGAGGAACTCGCCGTTCCGCGGGCCTCTGTCATCTGCACAATGCCTGGCCGCAAGCCCAGCACAGCCACAGATTGAACAGGTAAACTAATCTTGTAATACATGATTGTATTCACAAATCAACTTGGCAATCTAGAGTCCTATGCAGTTAAGTGTATATTATAATCAATATACGAGTCGGTGTACCTACTATGATCCTCAAAGACTGTCTGTAGTTTACTCTTAGACGTGATTACTAGATTTTTTTGGGTGGATGATAGATTGGGTTGTTGTCTTCGTGATGCTGAAGACATTTTTCTCATAAAATAACAAATAAATTGTATCAAGTGCCTAATGATGAGAACTCATGCTTGAGGGGGGCTGCAGGCGGGTGCGGGTGGTCAACGACGCCTTCGTCGTTCTGTTTCACGACAGCGTGACCGTCTCACCGCAGGCAGGGTTGCCCAGTGACCAATAGATTATGAGAGCTGAAGGCACTTCGGCAGACATACGATGAATTAATACATAAAGTTAGATCGAGTTTCATGTGCACGGGATGCTTCAGGATCATACTTTTTCTGAAAAATTTTCACACTGAAAAAGTATAATTACTTGTTTCGGTTGTAGTCTGAACCAATTCTGTAAACCAGCTTGCAGAATCAAATTCTTTCAAAATCAAAAGATATATATCACCAGTGTGAAGTGTACATGAGAAACCAGGTAAATAAACAAGTCAATGCAGTAACCATTTACTGATGCGAGATTCAATACAGTTCTCAAGATTCATGTAAGGGAATACAAATGTGTTTTTGTCTACCAGAGCGGCATGGCGGCCTCCGCGGTGGTGCAGGCAGACTCTTGCGAGTTCGCCTCCCCGAAGTACTTTGCCCTCTGCGGTCTTGGCGGTATCCTGTCATGCGGTGAGTTTTCTAATGATTCATTTATTTTACAAACATAGTCAACATCTTACATTTAAGTATTATATATCAGCCATAGGTCCACTGCTGGACATAGGCCTCCCTAAGAAAGGGGGAATGTGGCCCATAATTGCCGCGCTGGGCAAAATGCTGCTTCCTATACCCGCCTTGTGCATTTGAGCTGCACTGTTCTGGATGGATATACCATCAACGCCATCTGTCGGTTCCGGTACCTTAGTCGCCTCTTACAACACCTGGTACAGGGGGAGGTACTAGTCTACTCTACCGGTACCTCACGGCTATAAAATACTTTGAATTAATCTTCTTTTAATATATAAAATTCTCGTGTCACAATGTTCGTTCCTATTCTCCTCCGAAACAGATTGACCGATTCTTTTGAATTTTTTTATGCATATCCAGTAAGTCTGAAAATCGGCTACTATCTATTTTTCAAACATCTAAGTGATAAAGGGTGTTCACCCCAATTATTTTTTTTGTATTTTTCTTTTATATTATTTGGCATTAAAATATACATACAACCCTAAATTTTCACATTTCTATCACCAACCCCTTCTTTTATAGTCTTTTTATACAAATGGCAGAACAACGTTAGCCGGGACAGCAAGTTTAGTATAATAATAGTCTAGCTGTCTGTAAAATATTATCTTAATCTTATTGTTTACACAACTCTGGTTGCGATAAGCTAGTTTATTTACTATATAAAGACAACTTAATAGAATTGAAACTGCGTTGTTTCAATAGATTTCGCTTCTACAATCTCTTTGTATTATGACGTAAGTTTTTGTGTCTCATAATACAGAAGGCAGGCTAAGTTTCAACCCTAGCATTCGATAACTAGCTGCAACCAACAGAGGGAGAAATATAGTTTTCATTGACACCACTGAAGTTCAACGCTCTTTTACATAACCAATGTTTTACAGTATGAGAATTGTCTCACTCGTGTTTTGCGGTATCAGGACATTATCATCATCATACCAGCCATTAAAAGTCCACTGTTGGACATAGACCTCCCCATGAAAGGGGGTATGTTGCCCATAATTGTGTTGGCAATCGCAGGGCGCGACGGAGAAGCTGCAGCCTATCCCCGCCATGTACATTTGAGCTGACTTTTTTGCATGGATATACCGCCATGTGTCGGTTCTGGTACCTTAGTCGCCTCTAACTACACCTGGTACTGGGGGAGGTACTATTCTACTCTGCCGGTACCTTACAATAAGAGTGTGGTGATTTTATACATATTTATATATATATATATATATATATATATATATATATATATATATAATACAGTATAATACAGATGACCGGTACCACACGGCTACATGGGTATACAAAAAATAAAACATTGAAGGTCGTTTGCATTAGTCCCTCACTTTTGCCTATTTCTACCGCCATATAGCATTGCTGTGCCGGTCTGAAGGGTCAGTGTCAGAGATCAGTGGTCAGAGGCGGTGAAATTACTGGGTAATGTGGCATAATATCCTCAAGTCACAAGGTTAGCAACGCGTCAGTGATATCCTTGTGAAATTACGAGCCTCTATAGGCAGTGACGCTTACTATCCCGCGGACTGTGTGCTTGTTTGTCGACCTGGTCTTATAAAGAAATCCATTTTTATTTGATTGTCAAATTTCACGGACAAAATACGATCGGAAAATGGGTCTAATTCACACAACATCTCATACATTGACTTGACTCCGTGGTACTTCGCTTAAAGCACTTGTGTTACACACATCAGACAACTGGAGAATTACAAATATAATACTTACATACATATTTTTAACACCCAGGCAGAAGACAAACAAAAATCCCTACTAATATTATAAATGCGAAAGTAACTCTGTCTGTCTGTCTGTCTGTCTGTTACGCTTTCCCGGTTAAACCTCTCAACCGATTTTGATGAAATCTGGCATAGACAATCTTTAGATCTTGAGAAAGGACATAGGCTATTTTTGAACTCGAAATAAGGGTTGTCAGGGGTTGCAAGGGGGGATGAAAAGTTGTTTGCATGGATCGCTATTTTTAGAGCTAGAAACTTAAAACTTATTTTTCAGGCCATTGATTCGATATAAATAAACGTGACATTCAAAGTTTATATAATTTGAAGTAAATAGGTATGGTACCCAAAAAACTATTCCACGCGGACGAAGTCGCGGGCACAGCTAGTATCATATATATATTTGTCCCAGGTGGGGATCGAACGGCCAATGGCGCATAAGATCACTACTATCTGCGCCATCAGGCCAGTGATTTTATTTATTTTTTATTCCTTACGAGCTGTGCCCGCGACTAAGTCCGCGTGGAATAGTTTTGTTGGGTACATACTTCTTTACCTTAACCTAAATAAACTTTGAATGTCATGTTTATTTATATCGAATCAATGGCCCGAAAAATAAGTTTCAAAGTTTCTAGCTCTAAAAATAGCGATACTTCCATACAACTTTTCATCCCCCTTTTCGACCCCTTACAACCCTTATTTCGATTTAAAAAATAGGTTATGTTCTTTCTCAGGGTCTAAAGATTGTCTGTGCCAAATTTCATCAGAATCGGATGAGAGGTTTAAACGTGAAAGCGTAACAGACAGACAGAGTTACTTTCACATTTATAATATTAGTAAGGATTAACATAGTTATACGTGTTATCCCAATTACACAATTATGAACATTATGATTATTTTTACGTACACATTTTTATAGCAGAAATTGTACAAAATCTGAATTCCAATAAATCAAAGATTATAATTAAATAGTCTGTATGAATTATGAGATTACGTTTTAGACATGATTGATGAACCACACAAATAGTCTTGCTGGCTGGCTGGCTGTTATGCAACTCCGATGCTGTAGCTTAAAATTTAATCGGATTAAGTTTGTTATCAAATGATATCGCCCGTCTTCAATCACGGTGAAGGTCAGATAAATGAATCAATGACATACTTTTTAAAGAAATGAGAATTCTCATACTTTTTATGTCACAATGACTCGTTGCTTGAGGAATGTTTTACTTGACTATACTATTTTTATTCATATGACCTACGATGAATACAGTTATAATGATATAATTGTTTAGAACTAGATATTGAGCCTTAATCCTTACTAATATTATAAATGCGAAAGTAACTCTGTCTGTTACACTTTCACGCTTAAACCTCTCAACCGATTTTGATGAAATTTGGCACAGACATTCTTTAGACCTTGATAAAGAACATGGGCTATTTTTAAATTCGAAATAAGGGTTATAAGAGGTTGAAAAGGGAGATGAAAAGTTGTATGGAAGTATCGCTATTTTTAAAGCTAAAAACTTGAAACTTATCTTTCAGGCCATTGATTCGATATAAATAAACATTAAATTTAAAGTTTATATAAGTTAAAGAGGTATGGTACCAAAAAAAAAGCTAATAAAAAATTTATAGTCGTACGTTCACAAATAAATTGATGTCTTGGTTGTTAAGAATGCTTTAATTTCGTCGATAGTTGGTTAGAAACAATAATTGTTTAGTACTAAATATAGTCAAAATGTACAATCATTTATAGATAAACACAGCATTAATGTAGTCACATCTCGTTCACAATCTATGAACGTGATATAAAATATATATATATATATATATTTTTTATTTAACTTTATTGCACAAAATGTATATATATATATTTAAATATTAATAAATATATAAAATTGATATCTTCGTTGTTAATTCGCGTTACCTGAAAATAGCTACTTCTAGTCACTTCAGCAGCTAAAGGTTATGTTTTTATGAGGTCGTCAGACAAAAGAACACAAAGCAATTGAAGATACGTTGCGTAATACATGATATGTATACAAGCGAGCTAGGTTATCATAACGTTTGACCTCATTTGGCAAATGTCCAGACTTGTAATACTCATTGGCATGGAAACTTGAACATTGAAAATAAATTGCGGAGAATCGGGGGTACGCTAACTTGAGTCTTCCACTGTCTGTCTTTACCTTTCAGGAATTCCGATAAATTATAACATACGCCGTAAGGCAGAGTAGAATAGTACCTCCCCCTGCTCCAAGTGTCGTAAGAGGCGACTGAGGTACCAGAACCCACAAATGGCGGTATATCCATTCGATACAGTTCAGCTCAAATGCACAGAGTGGAGATGGGCAGCAGTATACTCGTCGCGAAAGCTGTGATCGCCAACATGCTTGCCCAGCCGGGCAATTGTGGGCAAAAAATTTCCTTTCTTGGAGAGGCCTTGTCCAACAGTGAACTTATAATGGTTTATTTGATTTAAGTATCTGTCTTGAATAAATAAATACACAACATTGCGACAGTGTCCTCTCAACCTCTAAACCTCTCAACCGATTTTGATGAAATTTGGCACAGACAATCTTTAAACCCTGAGAAAGGACATTTATTAATTCGAAATAGGGATTTAAGGGGTCGAAAAGAGGGATGAAAAGTTTTATTGAAGTATCGCTATTTTAAGAGCTAGAAACTTGAAGCTTATTTTCCAGGCCATTGATTCGATATAAATAAACATGACATTCAAAATTTATATAAATTGAGGTAAAGAGGAATGGTACCTAAAAACAACTACATATTCCACGTGGACGATGTGGCGGGCACAGCTAGTATTTAATATTAGTTGCCCGCGATCTTGTCTGGGAATGTCGGTTTGAGAAAAGGTATTTCTTTCTCACCCGCCGGCCAGCGTTGCTTCCCTTCCGGCACGCGCAATGCTCGTTATCTTCTAGTTATTTGAAAATTGTAATATCTCCTAAGGGGTTGATAGATTTATTTATTTATAGGTACACTTATACGTTACTGTCATATATTCTGAAATTCCACATGTTTTATTTAATTATTTTTTTTATTAAATAAAGAATACAAGCCAGAAAAAGAAATATAATTAATTTATTCTTCTGCTCTTTAGCCGATCATATTATGTGGAGGTTGAGGATGACTGGTATAATATAATAATACATAATACAAGATGTCCCGGAAACCGTTGTACTGCCAATAAAAATTATTTAAAATAATTGTAAAAATATGGGTTGGTTATAGAAGTGATATACAATAGATAGTATATATTTTAAAATTCCACATTATAAAAAAATTAAATGTCCAAAAAATAAAATAAACATTGAGGGTTGAAATAGCATTTATCACTGTATGAAATCAGTAGCCGATTCTCAAACCTACAGAGTATGCATGTAAAATTTTATAAGAATCAGTTAAGCCGTTTCGGAGAAGTATAGTCATTAAGACTGACACGAGAATTTTAAGCCCGTCCATCCCCGTCGCGACAGCTCCGCTCTACGGTTGCTACCACGCCTGCCCAGCGCGGAAATTATGGGCATCAGTGGGTCCAACAGTGGACATGGCTGATATGATGATGATAAACATTACCTCAGGATTACTACGGAATTTTCCTTTCATTGTAGTATTCGGAACTTTATTTCTGCTCATGAATAAACTGACTCCCTTTCTCAGGTATCACCCACACCGCCGTGGTGCCCCTCGACTTGGTCAAGTGTCGTCTGCAGGTGGATCCCGACAAGTACAAGAATGTTGTCAACGGGTTCAAGGTGTCGGTCCGCGAGGAGGGCATGCGCGGTCTCGCCAAGGGCTGGGCTCCTACCTTCATCGGATACTCGCTACAGGTATGTTTATGTTTTAGTCATTATTAAATCATCATTATCATCACACCAGCCATTAAAAGTCCACTGTTGGACATAGGCCTCCCTATAAAAGGGGGTATGTTGCCCATAATTGCCACGCTGGGAAAGCGTATTGGCAATCGCAGAGCGACGAGGAAGCTGCTGCCCATCCCCGCCCTGTACATTTGAGCTGACATTTTTTGCATGGATATACCGACATCTGTCGGCTCTGGTACATTAGTCGCCTCTTACGACACCTGGTACAGGGGTAGGTACTATTCTCTGCCGGTACCTCACGGCTATTATTAAATATTGAAGTCAATATCAAATATACCTTATCCAAGTGCAACACCAATCAATAAAATAATAATAATAACATTAATGTTTACAATAAGGGTGTGGTGATTTTATACATATTTATATATAATATAGTATATATATAATACAGATGACCCTGATGACCCAAGGGGGTATAAAAGTCATCTAACACATAGATAATTTCATTAGGGCCGCCTTAAACTAGTCTGCCGGCACCACACGAGTCTCATCAGTAAATTTCTCTTTAAGAGAGTTAATATGTTTCATGTTAGAAATTTCAAAACGCTAAAGATGTTTTGATTGTTGTCTCTGAACTAACTATATGGCAATACTCATTGACTAGTCAAATGTAAAGTTTAGAAATAAATAAAACAGCACGGCATAATACTTATCCACATATGACGGGTCCGATGGCGCGGAAGGTAGTGACCCTGTCTTGTGCGCCAGAGGTCGTGGGTTCGAATCCCACCCAGGGATAATTATATGATAATATTTTTGTTTGTTCTGTGTCCGAGTGTTAAATAAATGGCATCCGCAACACGAGTGCTTTAAGCGACTTCCATATTGACCTGATTCCGAGATAAGTTGTTTAAACACTTATGTTACGGACATTAAACAATATATATATATATATATTAAATAAAACTCATTAAGATGGACATTGAATGAGTATCTTTAAAGGAATTAAATTTGATTAGAAGACTGTAATACATTCACCAAATAACAAACCAGCACAGGTTTTCTGCATATTTTCCCTCTTATATTGCAATAAGCAATACCATTATCAGTCATAAAAACGTTCACTGCAGGAGACAGGCCTCCCTGATATAGGGGGTTGCCCATAATTGCCGTGGCAGGCGTGGTGTCAAGCTTCGCGATGGGCATGCGGCTATCCATTCCCGCCCTGTTATATTAAAGTTATAATGTATATATAACTATTAAAATACATTATAAAATAAATAAAATATTTTAAATATAAATCAATAAGATGGACAGTGAATGTCGTATTTTTCCTTTTCATATAACAAAAATAGTTGTTACATAGCTCTTTTATATATCAGCTTACCAAAATATAAAACAATGATTATATAAAACAACCAATTGTTCCTACTGAAACGTGATGTTACACATTCTTATGAGGCACATCCCACAATACTCGAATCAATCCATCGAATTCCGATAACTAATTCCAACTTCATCTACAGGGTCTCTGCAAGTTCGGTCTGTACGAGGTCTTCAAAGTGGGCTACTCCGGCCTCCTCGACGAGGAGACCGCGTACTCCTACCGTACGTTCGTGTACCTGGCCGCCTCTGCCTCGGCCGAGTTCTTCGCTGACATCGCTTTGTCACCCCTCGAGGCTGCGAAGGTAACCAGAGTCACTGTTCCAATTTGCTATTTAATGTTCCAATAAATACAGGCGTTTGTCTGACAAATGTAGTTAGAATGCCCAATGACGAAAAAAAGCGCCTGGAGGGGAGCGGCGCGCGGCGGCCGGCGGGGCGTTCCCGTCCTGCGTGTACGCAGCGTGGCGCCGTGCGACGAGTCGCCCTGTGAATATAAGATTATGAGATCTGAGGGCATAATACAAATATCTTCAAATATTTCAACAAATGTTAGGTGTAACATTTGTTGATCGGATGCTTAACATATTTGTGGAAAGTCGAGTTTGGGTCGAGGTGGTCCTTAACGCATTCCTTGTAGAGAAACGCAACTCTCTGATAAGCAGCACTGATAAATCTATAATGATGTAAGCTATCAAAATATGTTAAATCTTCTGGTATAAAAAACTGAGAATATGCGGTATATGAAAGATCTGTATATGTAGAAATGTTTTGTAGCATTAATTTAATTTCTCAACAAACCTGTACGAACCCATCTCTTTAAAACTTTATACATGAACAATACTAAAAAGAATATCAAATTACACTCCTCAGGTCCGCATCCAAACTATGCCTGGTTTCGCAAACACGCTTCGTGAGGCGTGGCCGAAGATGGTCCAAAACGAGGGCTACGGCACTTTCTACAAGGGCCTGGTTCCCCTGTGGGGCAGACAGATCCCCTACACCATGATGAAGTTCGCCTGCTTCGAGAAGACTGTCGAACTTCTGTACAAGGTAAGTTGCTTATCTATAAAATTATCAGTATCTATAAAGGAATTAAATTTGATTAAAAGACAGAAAAACATTCACTAAATAACAAACTAGCACATTGGTTTACTTTACTGTTTTGTTATTTGTCAGAAAAGCTATTCTGCATATTTTTCTTATACTATTGCAATAAGTCATAGAAATGTCCAATGCAGGACACAGGCCTCCCCGAAGAAGGGGGTTTTTACCCTTAACTGCCGTGCTGAGCAGGCGTGATGGCAATCGCAGAGCGTAGCTTCACGCAGGAAATACTGATGCCCATTCCCGCCCTATTACATTTAAATTACACTCAATTGGATGGAAATACCGCCATCTGTCGGTTCCGGTACCTCAGTCGACTTTCAAGACACCTACAGCAATATATAAACGTTTATATTTATATAAACGTTTATATATTGCTGTAGGTGACACAATGTTATGTCATAGAAATCATGAGATACCTTCTGAATGAGTCCAAATCCACTGTTGTGGCTTGGGATATCGGAGTAGGCTAAGAACCTCAATAGTTTTACAACAATTTAGTCTGAAGGGTGTGATCCCAGAAAGAGAAGGATTTCAGTCTATAGCTCTGATACAGTACTTGTTGTGTTTCAGTATGTTGTACCCAAACCCTACTTGTTGTGTTTCAGTATGTTGTACCCAAACCCCGCGAGCAGTGCTCCAAGAGCGAGCAGCTGGTGGTGACGTTCGCTGCCGGCTACATCGCCGGTGTGTTCTGCGCCATCGTGTCCCACCCCGCCGACACCGTCGTCTCCAAGCTTAACCAGGTAATGATCACCATGCGTACGTCAGTTGTGTTAATTATCCGATGTTTGTTTTATTCTGTATGTTTTATTTATTACATATTATTGTCATACATACTAATATTCATAAGTAAATATGATATTAACTAGACGGTAAGAAGATGTGTGTATGATATGTATGTTTAACTTTTTTACAATAATAAACTTATATGAGGAATAATTCCTCCTTCTGTTCTTCAGCCGATTTTGATATTTCATGAGGAAGTTGAGGATGACCGACGAGCAAAAGATTTTTTGAAGTTTTCCTCTTAAAAGTAAAAAGAAGAAATCTATTATATATAAGAAGAAATTTAAAAACATCGGACCAACACTCATTCGAAATTATTGTCTGGTTTTTATTACACCAAAAAAATAACTTAACACCAAAAGAAATTATGTGATAATGTAAGACTGTTCCTGCTAACTCACATTTTGCCAAACACTTTGCAATCGTTTGAATTTGGGATAAATGAGAAATAAAAAAATATATATATTAAGTATTGGTTGAAAAAAGAATAAAAATGAAATGAGTACCTAATAAGAAATATGCATATTCGTCGATGAAACAACATGAATATTTATTTGTAGACCATAAACACTTTAAAATCCAACTCTTTATTTCACTTATATAATATCAATGTCAGACTTATTTGCGAATTCCTAATTGCTTATGTATTTTAATTAGCTATGATAATATATTACTTTAAAAAACTTGTCAAATTTTATTTTTATTAGTCATATTTTGTATTAATATTGTTTTAATTCATGATAAGAAAGTCTACACATTTTGTAACCATTATATCGTTTTGCAGGACAAGACCGCCACAGTGGGCTCCATCATCGGCAAGCTCGGCTGGGCCGGCGTATGGAAGGGACTTGGACCCAGGATCGTCATGATTGGTACCCTCACTGCCCTGCAGTGGTTCATCTACGATGCTGTCAAGGTAAATTAATCTGCTTCATACTTATCTCTATTTAACCCTATTGTTAATAGAATTCCAATAAAAAAGGTGTTGATCGTATATTAAATATATTTTGATAAACAACTATATTGTGAAAACGGTGTTACTTAAATTCTATCCTTGATAACCTTCTCTTTGACATATAAACAATTAAATGATTATAGAAATTAACCAATTGTTCCTACCGACATTATTTGTGGACATTCTTATTATGATATTGTGAAAATTAGTAAGCGCATTAAGATAACTTTGAACAGTCTTAACAAGTGAAATTAATCCAGGTCTGGCTGAGGATGCCCCGACCACCGCCACCAGAGATGCCCGAGTCCATGCGCAAGAGGCTAGAGGCCGAAGAAGCGAAGACCAAGTGAACATAGCACTGTTACAACTGCATGACGACGCTGCCATGTGTCCGCAATTTCCAACACCAGCTCCTACCGCGACTAGTCCTACTTTTGGCATTTACGACGTAGTTAAGTATGCATTCATAGATGGCTCTGTTCGGATATTATAAATAGCTATCAATTCTTTACCGCTAGCGCCATCTAGTAATCGTAAATGTTAAATGTAGTGTTTCGTGGTAAATTAGATAATATGTACAGGTCTGTCTGGTACAGGTGTGAAAACACAAATGAGCAGTATTTATTGATATTATTGTCTGGTTCCGTGGCACTGTTGGTTATGTTTAGATGGATTTTTTCCACATGCCGCCACATTATGTATTTTATAGTTTCCATTGTGATTACCATGTTACTCTAAAATAAGTTTAACAAAATCATGTTAATTTATTTTGAAATAAATAATTATTTTATTTATTTATTTTATTTTTGATTTATTTTTGTGTGCAGTTCACATTGTTTGGGTCGACGTGTGTATTCGGTAAATTGTTAGAAAAAATAAACTTCCTAGATGTAATGTTGGTTTTAATTGATACTTTATATTTTTTAATCGTGAAGACCATAATTTTCATATGCAATGCTTGCTTGTTTCTGGGCTTATTTGCAAACCAAATGCTGCAAACACATTACGGACATCCCTACTATAATATTATAAATGCGAAAGAAAGTGTCTGTCTGTTACGCTTCCCGCTTAAATTTCTCAACCGATTTTGATGAAGTTTGGCACAGACAATCTTTAGACCCTGGGAAAGGACAGCCTATTTTTTAATTCGAAATAAGGGTTAAAAAGGGGGATGAAAAGTTGTATGAAAGTATCGCTATTTTTAGAGCTAGAAACTTGAAACTTATCTTTCAGGCCATTCATTCGATATAAATAAACATAACATTCAAAGTTTTTATATGTTAAGGTAAAGAGGTATGGTACCCAAAAAAGCTATTCCACGCGGACGAAGTCGCAGGCGCAGCTGATAGATTATAAAAAAAACATCACATTAAAAAATATATCAAATCACAATTTTTATTACCTTTGATACACTGGTAAAGTATAATCTGTTAATTATGACCCCGCCTATATTGACAAGCCGCTCAGAGGAGTCTAAATTTTCTGTCCCTCCCTCCGCCCCCGGTGAAATGTCGTGAGATTTTATTAAACCTCCCTCCCGCATCCTCCAATCACACATAAGATTTTTTTTAATGTAGATATCTCACGTAAACGCTTTGGATTGTTGTAAAAAGAAAAATAAATTCTTCGTGCTTTTACTCTATTAGTTAAGAAGAGTAATCAATATTGCTGAGAGTTAAGTGTAATAAATATAATGTACATAAATCGTGAATACTGTGATTAAAAAATATATATCTACTCTAATTCAGTCCATTGGATAAAATAATAACTCAACGGGTCACTCCCTCGCCCTCTCATTGGCACTCTACGATCATTGACAATTAACACACACGTCTTTCGAAGAGCAGTACACTGCGTTCGCGAACGCGTGCTGTCCCTACCTCGACGAGCTCACACTGTTCTCTTTTGCAAATTTAACTTCTACCCTCAACTCTGGCCGCTCGAGTCGAGGTCGAGCCTTTAGAGGCGCCCCCGGGTGGTCGCCGTCAGTCCCGCTGAGATCCGCGACATATATATATATATATATTATTCAAAATTGGGATAAATGAAATAAAGACGTAATTGCGTTTCTCTGAAATAGTGAAAGAATTATTAACAAAATGCATTTTGTGATGCATAACGAGATTCTAAAAATTTCTTATAAACGATACAAAAACTTGTGCAATAAAATATTAAAAAATGTCAAAAGAGAGAGAGCATGAGATTAATGAATTCAGAAGAAAAACCATGCAACTAAAGGAAAAATAATAAACTAATTTGGAACACTATAAACAAAATTACAAATAGAGAAAAGAAATAACGACGATTTAACAAACTCACACTTACTCTCAACATATGGTACACCGGAATTATCCATAAATAAAATGAATAATATTTTCCTACCATTCTAGGAAAATAGGATTCTAGGAGAATCTCTAGCAGAGAAACTTAGAAACAATCCAGTTGGAGCAGGCCTTAAAATTTCAACCAACAATTGTCACTCGATCGTACTCTTACCAACAGACTGTGTCTTTACCTGTATTAATTTAATAATTTTATTGCATCATCTTTATGAACTCATCATGCAGCCATGTATATACCAAATATTTAGGTCAGATTAATCACATGAGCATTGCACATTGATTTGCACTCGGCACTATTCCCTAACTTGTAATATGTAATCATAATAATGTCTTCATTTTATATTGATTAGCTATAGAACTCACTCTTTGTGTAACTGTTGAACGAACCACATCAATATATTAATCAACAATTGTTCGTGTTTTCATCTTAAAGAACACCTACTCAACACCTTACTGCTACATTGGTGACCCCGACGTGATTTAAACACGCAACCCTCTGACAAGACAAACAGGAGGTAGAAAAAATAATTGCGTAGTCGGTGTACAAATGATTGGGGTAAAATAAAAAGTGACCTCATTAAAAAACAGACATAATAGTCCCTCATTTGACATACGTGTACTATATCTATCGTCATGTAAATGTTTCCCAGAGTATTCTAAAATCACTCAGCCGATCTTATAAATTACCCTCATCAGTAACATATGGCGAAGATGCAATATAGTTCTCGCAAAAATTTTATATTCTTTGATTTTTGACTAATACCTTGCTGTGGTTGTTCTAGATCTGGATAGACACTGGTGTTGGGTGCAGCATCTGGTAATTCTGGTAAACTTTTAGTGAGGTCCAATTCTTCACTTTTGGGGCACTGTTCACTTGAGTTTTCATTATTACAGTCATCATTCTTCAAGAATTGACTAATTTTAGGTAGTTTTTATTTTTTTCTTCAGTCTCTCTCTTACTCTTTCGTTTTTCGCTCCCACTTAAATATTTTCTGGAACTAGATATTTTAATATTTAACTTTCGCAATTAACTTTACTTTGCCACGATTTATAGATTTAATAAAACATCGATGATACAAACGGTCAATTGTCCAAACAATCACGCAAGTAATACGCAGTCAGTAGTGACCTAATAGAAATATCAAATCCGGGATTCCCCTACAATAGTGTTTGTACACCGCTCCAGCGGCGGCGGCACGCCAAAAAGCGCCCCGAAAAAAGTACTTTTTTAGTTAACAAAATGAGGGAATTCCCCGATTTTATCAATGCTCACCCGCCACGCTGCCAACGTACCGCGACATAAAATGTAGGTAGAAACCAATGGATGCGTTCTAAAACAAATTAACCAACGTCTTTTGTTTAGGATGTTTTAAAATACTTAACAATTAACTTGAAATCGTATAGTTATGGTCTTTACTTTAGTTGTCTCACTTTAATGGATTTTAAGAACTTTATATATATGCATATATAAAATCAATTGAAATAAAATACTCAGGTACCTACTAACACAAAGCAGAAAACTGGCCGGGGCCCTCTTGGGGCGGGGGCCCGTGGCATTTGGCCAGCTCTGCCACCCTATGGTTACGCCACTGAATTTCCGTAACACAAGCGCTTAAGTCGACTGATCACGGAGTCAGGTAAGTGTATGGGATGTTGCAGAATTTTGAAATTGATCGTATTTATAGATTAGATACATATATCACGCCTGTGTCCCATCAGGGTACTCTCGCTTCCCTTACCTGCATTTTTTGTTTCTTTTTTAATAAATCTTCTACATGGTTATGTTCTTTAAGGTCGTCCAATACCAACTCTTCCGTTCTATATATTTGTGCAGTCATTCTTCAAGGCTAGATGAAAGCATCCACCCTTTCTACATGTCCAAACCATCTCAACATTCCTTTCTCTATTGTTGTAATAAGATCATCTTTTACACACTATTTTATACCAGATGTCAGTGTTTTAATTGTTGTTTTTTTAATTAGATTATAGTCCGAAATTGTATATTATACATACTCTTTACTATAATTAATTGGGCTCATTTTTTATATTTACAAACTACCGAATTTTCACTTTAGCTAGGGCGGTCATGGAATGAAGTCGTCCTTATAGAACTTCTACGTTTCATGATATACGAACGCGCGCGACGTTCAAATTGCGCGTGCGACAGAACGCGCAATTTGAAGTATTGAAGTTGAAAACGGGGAAGCCGGTACAACAAAACAACATCAACTGTCAACAACTTTATTGATTGATGCTCTAGCGCATGTATTACAGACACGTCAGTACATATCACACGCACACAAATGTGCAGCGTTCAAGAACAAACAGTGTTGTGTTCACATCACGACACGACACACGTAAAAGAATGCAGTCTCGCGGCAGCGGCCGGCGGTGGTCTGGCAGATGTGAGACAGGCGAGGCGCGGCTCTGGACTGACGGTTCGTCAACCCTTCAGCCATCGAGTATCATTCGCTTCGCGTGTAAATGAGAGTCCAGTAGTTGAATACTTACAACACCAAACTGTACAGATTCTGTTGTCGAGTTACATGTATTTGTTTAGAAACTTAAACAATCTAATTACAAACATTCAACATGATTACAGACATAAAGAGTGCCTCCTGAAGTTCCACTTCAGCCAACACATTGGTACACATACATGAAGTGGCCGTAGAGTTGACAGCGGTGGCATTGCCCTATCTGGCCCCGTTGCCTAGGAGCCTCCACTCTGAGGGAGGTGAGACCGCAAACCGTGCGGACGTCAAAAATTTTCTTACCCTCGGGGGTAAGGTCTAAGATGACTAGGACGAGGTCTAACGGAGACGCTCGCCCACGGCCTAGGTGAAGGCGGTGGACCGCCTGAATGGAGGTTCTGGGCCCTTAGGTCCGCAGCTACTATTTCCGTATCTAACTCCTTCGGGATACCACGGATTATCACTCTTAATTTTCGCTCCTCGAGGAGCGCGTAAGTATGGAAACTTACGTTAAGCGACAAGAGGTAGGCCGTAAGCGCACGGTGCGCGTCGGCCGTCGGGACTTGCACCCGAATTCCCAATTGGGTAGCGGTGGCCCTGTTGTAAGGGATGTTTTTGTTCGATTCAGGACGATTTGTCCTGGATTATTACCGGCGGCGGGGTTTTCTCCGAGCGCGGCGCGGGTTGAGCGAAGGCGAGTGCGGTTGCGGGACGGCGCGGGGGGTCATTTTGACGTTTTGATGCCTTCGGGGGTGGCGGGGGGGAGTCGCGGATAGGCTTCCTTTTCCTCCGTTTGCCTACGACGGTTGTGAACCCGTCCTCGTTAACTATCGCCGATCGCTCGGCACCATCTGATTCAGATGCTGACTCGAATCGGCATTCCATCTCGGAGTCGGAGGCCATCCTCCTGCGACCCTGGAACCAACCAGACTCAGACCTCTTCGAAGAGGCCGGTGAGCGCGACACAAGGCACGGTGAGAAGAATCGTGGGGAACCGCAGGGAGAACGCGAGCGCGATTTTTCTTGCGGTCGAGACGCGGGCGCGGACGATTGAACGGACGCGGCGGGGCGCGGGGAGCGGGGCGGACGCGGGGAGCGCTGAGGGCGCGGCGAGGGCCTGGCTGAAGGCGAGGCTCTTTTTGGCGGAGGGTCCGGTGAAGCCGGCGATGACGCGATTCCGGCCGGGGCTGGAGGCTCCGAGCGGAGGAAGTGCGGCGCGACGGTCGCGGAGATGGCGCGTGAGGCGCGCTGGCGCAGGTACTGCGCGTACCATTCCGGATTGGCGGCTTTTACGAAGTCCGCGAGTCCGGAATCCGTATTTGCCATTTCGCCAAGTGTGGGAGTGCACCCGGCGATGAGTTGTGTGGTGTTGTGTGAGTGTGTACCTATTTGTGTGCTAGTGTGTTTTATTTAGTAAGTCCCCCGCCAGGGGATGAGTTCCTAATCCCTAGGCCACTACGGAGCAGCGAGTTTACCGGGTGAGGTCGGCGTGACGTGGGTCCTCCGAGTCTTGAACAGACACGTAGGGTGTGTGCCTAGGGCCAAACGCAGGCCACCTATCGCGGGATTGCATGACGGACAGTATACGTACATACAGCAGGCCTAGCGCAGTTCCCGCACCCGGGAGAGGACGTGCTGGGGATATTCCCAGCGCGTACTCTCCCGGGTCCATATGTTGATAATATATTATTTACAGCGAACAGAAAATTACATAAAGATACAATATATTCCGTATTTGTTCCTAATTTTGGTTTCCATCAGTGAAAGCATTTTTGAAACAATGTCACTAGTTTTTTTGTTTACTCCGCCTCCGACCGCATCCTCCGGCGCGCGCGTTACGCCGTACGATCGACCTTTATCAAACTGTCGTGGCGATGTGTCTGGAGCCCAGCATCCTACAGAGAGATGCGTGCGCTCGGTTTGAAGGGCATTGCGTAGGCAGAATTGTCCGCGGTGGACCTTTGAGGAAGCCACATGTTCAATTACTCGTGTAACCAGCGTCGCCTAAGTTGGTGTTTGGGCCGAAGATCTGACATAAACCTACAGATTTGAGTTTAACCGGTTTTGGTGCTCGTGTAGTAAGTGTGTCTACATGTGTCTAGCCGTGGCCGCGTCGCGATGTGCGCTCACCGGCCGCTTCAGTGAGGTCGGACTGTCAAGGTCGCAGGTGGCCGGTTTCCGATTCGGAAATGGAGTGCCGCTTCGAGTCGGCCTCCGAGTCGGAATGCGCCGAGCGCTCGGCCGACTACGACGACGGATTCACGACCATCGTTAGCAAGAGGCGAAAGCGCAAGCCAGACCCTGACTCTCCTACGCCACCCCCAAAAGGCGTCAAACGGCATAACGGTACTCCACGCCGTCCCGCGCCCGCTCTTGCTACCGCTCAATCCGCGAAGACCTCGGAGAAGGCGCCGCCGCAGTCATCATTCAGTACAAAGCGGCGTGGAACCACCTCTCTAACTCCTCTGGTTGTCGACGCGCAGCCACTAGGCTGCGCGGAGGCGACCTCGGCGCTTAACGCCCTTATCGCAGTATCCAACGCCGCCGATTAATATCGGTGGGTCATAGGGTTGCGGTGAAAAACATTTTTCGCTTCCACCCGCTTTTTCTTAACATTTCTTGCGAATGCTTGTTTAGGTGTCTTGAAATACGAGATGCGTAATACATTTAAAATTGATGTATTGTTTTGTTTACTTTGGCTTCTTTTCTTGTATGTAGGTGGTTTATTGATTTTCGTTTTTTTTACATCGGCTTCTTTGGCGCGTTTGTTGCGCCATTTGTTTGCAGCAGCTGCACTACACCGACGAGGATGATAGGTACGGCGTTCTCACCGGACCTAATGGCCCCGAGTACATCCTGTAGGACGCAGATGGCTCGCTCAGTGTCCAGGAGCCGGCTCTGAGTTGAACGCGGCGTTGGCTTCGGTTTCGGTTCCTGTTGCGGTGTTGGGGCGGCAACTGTTTCTTGGTATTTTTGATTCGCAGGGGCTTTTTTCTTGCCTTTGCGTTGTCGACGGGGAATTTTCACCCCGTCGTTGGACTCGGCCATAAGGTGTGGCGTTGTTGGTTGTGCTGATACGCCCACCTCTCTACCGCCCTCCAGGACAAAAATATCCCGTACATAAGGACCGCATCTACTCCGCAGGTAATTCGGGTGCTATTCGGGGTCCCGATGGCCGACGCGCACCGAGCGCTCACGGCCTATCTCTTATCCGGGAACGTGAGTTTTCACACTTACACGCTCCCCGTGGTGCGAAAACTCCGCGTAATTATTCGCGGAATTCCGAATTTCCGCCGACTCCACCTAGGCCGCGGACGAGTGTCACCGATTGCCTTGTACTAGTACTTCAATTCATACAACGGGGACATTGCGAGCTCAGTGCAGTTTCCCGCATTGCGCGCTGATAAAACAGCAGCGGCGCCCGCCGCCAGCGCGCTCGGTCTACAACTCGGAACCGTCACTAGAAGCCAGCATAGCGCGTTGAAACATACGCCAAATAACGCCTATGCAGGCAATGATAAGAAGCCGCTCAGAATGTAAACAATACAATTTGTATTGTTAAACACAATACAAATTGTATTCAATACAATTTATCATCAACAAAGATAGTTACGCAAAAAATTCAAGAAGCAAGTGGGTAGAATACAAAAAAGATTTTTTTCCCGCAACCCGATGACCCGCCGATGTTTATCCTCACCTCCCTCAGAGTGGAGGCGCCTAGGCTACGGGGCCAAATAGGACAGTGCGGGCCTACGCCGTCTACCGCACCGAGGAAAACCGCCTTCGCATGCGCTCCCTTCAGTACGCTGTAAGGGCGCGCATTAACGAAGTGCGGAATTCCCGCTGGGGTGATCTACTCGAGGAACTCTCGCCGTCTCACCAAGCATATTGGAAGCTAGCGAGATACCTCAAGTCAGACAAGACAGCGATGCATGCCCATGTCGCCCTCAATCGTACCGATACGTCTGCGCCCGCTCCCGCGCCCGCAGCCGCGACCTTCACCGCCGTCGCGTTCACAGACGTCGAAAAAGCCGAATGCCTAGCGGATAGCTTAGAATCGCAGTGCTCGGTTAGCACGCTCCCTTCGAGTCAGTCTTTCGTTCAGTATGTCGACGACGAAGTCGAAAAAATAGAACACGCGCCGCCGACGGCGCCGCCGTTAGACCCGGTCACGCTAGTTGAGATCCGTGACGTCATTCGCGATCTCAAAGTCCACAAACCCCCCGGTTCGGACGGAATAACAAGGATGGGATCATTCCTGCTAGCACTGCCGTTGAGAGAGGTTGTGCTCCGCTGCGCTGTTTGCTGTCCGCCCGCCATACACTGTGCGTTCCCGACATCTGCGCGCCGTTACATCGCCTTTTTTTTCGACGGAAGGGAATAAGGAAAACACTCAAGAGTTTTTGCTGTCGTTTTTTGCGATCGCTGCAACGGCCGGCCCAACGTGATTTTAATCCCGGAGAGCTCGTAGTTGAGTGAAAGCGAAAATAACGTTTCGGTTCCCTCCCCCTACGCAATTTTCATAGCGGCGGGCCCGTGGGGACTTAGTGTTGACTTGAGTAGGAAGTCCACGACTTTAGTGGCCGGTTGCTGAAAACCCTGCGGTGTTAACGAAAGCAAGCCGGGGCAACCTGTTGAAGCCCGCCCTCCCTCCTCAAGGGTTGGGCAGTACAGAAGGGACCGGGGTCCACGAGGCCTTGGGGGGACCCCTAGTCACGCCTGGTCTGCTGCTCCCGTGTTTGGTTGCCTGCGTTTGGCCCTAGATACACACCCTACGTGTCTGAACAAGACCCGGAGGACCTAGAGAACACGCCGCCATCACCCGGTAACTCGCTGCTCTGTAGTGGCCTAGGCATAGGCACTCATCCCCTGGCGGGGAACTTACCCTAATAAAATTGTACACTATATACAAATAGGTACACACCACAACCCCACACAACACATCGCCGGGTGCACTCCCACACTCGGCGAAATGGCAAACATCGATTCCGGGTTCGCGGACTTCGCAAAGGCCGTTAACCCGGAATTGTACGCGCAGTACTTGCGCCAACGCGCCTCTCGCGCGATCCCCGCGAGCCTTCAGCCCTGGCCGGAATCGCGTCGTCACCGGCATCTCCGGCTTCAGCGGGAGCCCCGCCTTCAGCCAGGCCCTCGCCGCGCCTTTAGCGCTCCCCGCGTCCGCCCCGCTCCCCGCGCCCCGCCGTGTCTGTTCGATCGTTCGCGACCGCGTCTCGACCGCAGGTTAACTCGCGTTCGCCGTCGCCGCCGTGCCCGCGTCCGTCCCCGCGCCGCCGCGTTACGCCGTCGCCGACTTCTCTGGTCCGCCGCTCGCCGCGTCTCGCCCGCCGACAGAGACAGCGGTCGCAATCGCAATCGCGCCCGCGCTCTCCCCGCGGCTCCCCGCGCGTTGTGTCGCGCTCACCGGCCTCTTCGATGAGGTCCGACTCTCATGGGTATCAGGGTCGCAGGAGGATGGCCTCCGAAATGGAATGCCGATTCGAGTTGCCGTTTGGCGATGACCGGTCATCGCCCCGTCACCATAGCATCAGCGTATTTGCCCCCGTCGGGGAAGCTAACAGAGGCGGATCTCGCAGCGCTGTTTGGGAGGACAGTCCGACTCGCCAACGCGCCCGACTCTCTAGCAGTAACAGCCACGCAAACCCAACACACATCATTCAGCGTATTCCGCCCCTTTTGTTGAAAAGGCGGTGGAATCGCACCCGGACAATTTGGACGGCGAAGAATTCTTCATCGAGGGATCCGCGCAAGGAGTGTGCAGCGAGTCGCCGCGTCAGAAGCCCAAAATTTTTCCATGGTTATTTTTTGTCCAAGTACCCGCGGACAAAAATAGTCATGGACACTGAAGAAATGAGCAAGACAGCAAGTCTGCCGTCCTCGTCGGGGGACGCGCGGCCGGCGCGGGCTGTGAGCAGTCCGGGGATAATTGATTTGCTCCATGGCGGGGCCGATTTTTATTGCCAGGGCGGCCCCCCGCCGGCGCCTTCCGCGCCCCCTTCGCCGTGTTTGACGGACTCAAACCCGCCAAGTGGGTACAAGACACCACTCACACAAAAGGCACCCATCTCCCTCAAGGGACCGTTATCACCAGCAAGCGCTTGGTACTGGAACATGATCCTGGTCCAGAGACTGCAGGCCTCCCGCTCCCTATCGGACGGGCTACTCCGATGGATGGCCTCCTACTGCCGCCTGCGAGAGTACGAACTGGGCATCTCGAACGAGAAGTTGGAAATAGATGAGACCATGTTCGAAATCGCTGCCAACATCCCGCTTTACGTCCCCCCCCCCCTGCGCGGGGTGAAGCGCCCCTTGACTGGCAACTTCAAAGAGGACAGGCCTAAGAAAACGGTGCCAATGACGTCACCCTCTGAAACGGCGCGCCCCTCCCGCCGGCCCCAGTCGGAATCGCGTCGTCACCGGCATCGCCGTCGTCAGCGGGAGCCTCGCCTTCAGCCAGGCCCTCGCCGCGCCCTCAGCGTCCCCCGCATCCGCCCCGCTCCCTGCGCCCCGCCGTGAGATAAAAACATTCCTTACAATAGGGCCACTGCTACCCAGTTGGGAATTCGGGTGCAAGTCCTGATGGCCGACGCGCACCGAGCGCTCACGGCCTACCTTTTATCCATAAACGTAAGTTTTCATACTTACGCGCTCCCCGAGGAGCGGAAATTAAGAGTTGTCATCCGCGGTATCCCCAAGGAGGTGGATACCGAAATTGTAGCTGCTGACCTAAGGTCGCAGAAATTGCCAATCCAGGCGGTCCACCGCCTTCACCTAGGCCGTGGACGAGCGTCTCCGCTAGACCTCGTCCTAGTCATTCTAGACCTTACCCCCGAGGGTAAGAAAATTTTTGATGTCCGCACGGTCTGCGGCCTCAGCTCCCTCAGAGTGGAGGCGGCTAGGCAACGGGGCCAGATAGGACAGTGCCACCGCTGCCAACTCTACGGCCATTCGGCCTTTAGATGCTTCGCACGACCGAGGTGACTCCGGTCCGGTGACCAATAACTCGCGGCCGTTCGTAACCAACCTTCAGAAAGATAGGTACTTCCCCGCGCTTCGCACCCGTGAGACAGCGGCAGCCGTAGTTAAAAATAACCCCCCCCGCGTGGGGCAAAACCGGTGAGAGAGCGCCAGCCTCTCTAGTTAAAAACAGCCCCCCCGCGAGGGGCAATACAGTAGGGAGACCGTCAGCCGCGAAACCAATAATTTCAACTCCGCGCTCGGCCCCGCCTTCGACCCAGCCCCCGATGGCTGGTCTAGGTTTCTCACCGGAGGACCTAGATGAGCTAATGGCCTTCTCGTCCGGGGTCGCACCGTTCATAGAGGAGATACCGCTCCTCCTTAACAAATTCGCCGAAGCGAAAAAACTAAAATCCGTGGCCCAATCGCAGTGGGCACTAATGCAGGCGTCGATGGAGCATCCGGCTCTAATCAAGACCCTGGCCTCCTTCGCGAAATCTAAATAATGACGATAGGGACGTCAGCGCGATCTAAACCCCGCTCGCTTACGTTGGCGTTTTATAAC
>JACJUM010003272.1:2591857-2608701 GCA_020976665.1 Heortia vitessoides | reverse complement strand
TAAGAATGAAAAATTGGAAAAATAAATTAAAAATGCAATAAAACTATTTTGTATTTGATAAATACTAAATATTTATATAGAGTGTTTCAAATAAAATACAAAATACATTTAGAAAAAAAGTATTTCAAATATTAAATAAAAATAGGTATTTTGCATTTTGTATTTGCATTTCAAATAATTTACATCGCTGTCCAGCAGACACCCCATTTCAGCCGGATTCCCCCAAGGATCCGTGCTCTCTCCGCTCCTATTCGCGCTCTATGCGAACGATATGCCCAGGTCCCCGGGCGTAGAGCTAGCCCTGTTCGCGGACGATACGGCCCTGTACGATTCGGGCCGTTACCGCAATCCCTCCCTCAGTTACAATCGCCTCCAACGCGCGGTCAATGTACTTGGCGACTGGTTTCGCAAGTGGCGTGTCGAAATAAACCCCGAGAAAAGTGCAGTCGTGCATTTCTCGAGGTCAAATCGGCACGGTGCGAACAGTATGCGCCGCGTAGTGACCCATCCCCTGGGTAAATAAAGTCAAATATTTAGGCGTCACACTGGATCGACGCATGACGTTCGGACCTCACATAAAAATAGTCAGAAATAGGGCCGCCTATATTTTAGGTAGACTTAACTATTACATCGGCCGTGAAAGTAAGATGTCCCTCCGCCACAAGAGGACTATCTACAAGGCCTGCATCCGTTCGGTGATGACTTACGCGAGCCCCGTATTCGCTCACGCGGCCCCGTCTCATATTAAATCCCTTCAAGTGGTCCAAAATAAATTCATGCGCAGGGCGACCGACGCCCCGTGGTACGTCCGTAACGTGAGCTCACACCACGATCTCGATCTTCCTACGATTCGCGAGTTCATGAAAGAAGCGTCGCGCCGTTTTTTCGACGGGGCCTCAAATCACTCTAACCCTTTAATTTCCAAGACCGCGGCGCTCGGCGCCCTTGTCGCAGTATCAAACGCCGCCGATTAATATCGGTGGGTCATAGGGTTGCGGTGAAAAGCATTTTTCGCTTCCACCCGCTTTTTCTTAACATTCCTTACGAATGTTTATTTTGGTTTTGGTAGGTGTCTTGAGGTTTTGAGTGTCTTGAAATACGAGATGCGTAATACATTTACATTTTTGTATTGATGTATTGTTTTGTTTACATTGGCTTCTTTTGTTCACGTTGTATATATTGCGCGTTACGTGGTTTATATTGCGCCATTGGTTTGCAGCAGCTGTACTACACCGCCGAGGATAATTGGTACGGCGTTCTCACCGGACCTTATGGCCCCGAGTGCGTCCTGTAGGACGCAGATGGCTCGCTCAGTGTCCATGAGCCAGCTCTGGGTTGAGCGCGGCATTGGCTTCGGCTCCTGTTGCGGCGCTGGGGTGGCGACTGTCTCCTCCTAACAGCCTTGACTTTCGATAAATTCAATTAGATGTTAGATTCCATGTTAGAAATAAGCGTATCTCCAAGGCTGGGCTGACATCTACGTGGCCCACATCTCGGACGCTGTTGTATCAGCGTATATCAAATACTCCAACACGAGTCGCATCTCCGACAACTGTAAGACGAGCAGTTGCAGAATTCATCTCGTACTGCCCGACAGTGAAGGCCGACCGCCAACTTTCAGCGCGGCGGATGGGTCTTTGAACGTAGACTTAACCTGGCCACCCTGGTCTTAGATGTTACTTGACGAGACTGATGTCTGTTGGTCGATTCCCAAACAAATGTATAGATAGTACTGGTGTTACCGATCGAGTAATGAATCATCACTGGTGTTGCCGCGATCACCAAAAATTAATTCTAAGGGGGATTCGATGATGATTTGTGACGAACGTCACAATCCGCCCGAAGATTCACTCGGCAGGGTGTGGTGTGGAAGAAGGCGCAACATCTAGACTGAACATGACTTGCAAAATCAGGTAGACCGATTTCAAAAACTCTTACACTAATGGAAACATTACATATAACAGTGAGCAAACAAGTATATTTATCTCGTTATTCTAGTAGAAAAGAGTGCCGTTGCCGCTGCTAGTACGGTCAGCAACAGACCAACCTGCACAAAATTGACCATATTTTACAGTCAACTTTTAACTGATTCGGGTAGATTGGTCTGTTGCACAGTGTATGCTAACGATGATTGCGCGCGTGCCGCACGCCCGTCGGGAAAGAAACAACACTGTATTTCGTTCGTACATACAATTCATATTCACGTACTGTGTTTAACATGTGTTTGACGTCTAAATCATAAAATAGTAAATATACAAGAAATACAATCCCTATGGTACATTCTTCTCGAATCGTGAAACAATACGCTTCCACAGCCGTCTAAAGTTCGCTTCTTTATATTACAAAAACGTGTGAGACAATTGGAATAACATCGTATTTGGTGCAGGCTGGGAGTCTTAACGGAATCCTCCGACGTGTGCTCCAGCCACCACTTACTGCCACACTGAAGAGTGCCGCGACCGACTCCCGCACCGGCGCGGCGCGCGACCGGGGCGACGGCTCCGCACACCGTCCATCACCTTGAATTAACAACATCAAATGTATTACTTGTGAGACTAGCCGGTGGCCGCGGCTTCGTCCGTCGTCAAACTGGTTCGTTGATCTATATTACAGTCGGACATTGTTTGATTCTATCATTCACGTTAAAGTTTTTATACATAGAAAGATGCGGGATGATATTAACCACAGTATTTACCTGAGACAAGTAGATTTTTTTAAAAATAAAACAAAGTAACTCTAACTGGTACCAAATACATAGAAATAATGACTTTGAACACAGCAACTACTCACATGGGTACTTGTCACTCCGTCGAGTCGCGGTGCGATAGTTCGAGAACCGGCCGCTAGAGCGGCGACAGCAGTCAGCTCCGCGCGCGCCCTCACTGCCAGTACGTTCGCTGAAATTATGAACAAATTGCTATATGAATATAATTACGTCTATACTAATATTATAAAAAGGAAACATATCATTGTGTTTGTTTGTTTGTTACGGTTTAATGAAAAGACTACTAGACAGATTTAAACAATTGTGTGAGGCTGAGGCTGTGAAATTACTGTTTCATCAAGTCGCAAGTTTACCACGTCACGTTCACCATCAAACCGTATACTTGGTCGCTGACTTCAAAATAATAAAAAAAAATAAAAAGTACTAACCTAGATTCTAAATTGAACTTTACATCCTATTTTATAAAAACTCGTTTTATTCAGTCAGTGAATACCTAGATTATAAGTATAACTTGAAAATAAATCAGGCGTTTTAATAATATTTGTACAGTGATTTTAAGTTTTTTGTTTAAGTATTTAATGTACCTATATTGTTAAATTTTATTTTATTTAAGCTTTTATAAAATATAATGAGCAGTTCTCTGTATGCTTCATTTGCAGTGCGTGAAAACGGTATTTCAGTTATAGGTAGGTCCACAGTAACTGTAAGACCTAACGTAGGTACATACACTCGCATAGCAAATAAATGTTTACATTGAATTGAAAGACTATACAATTTTTTAACAAATTAGAAACGACATCGATACCAGAGGCAAACACTTAAATTCGTTTTGGAATATGCCGACAGCACATTGCCCTCGGTATCCCTGACTTGCCGCCAACGGGACTTCTCGAGGTTATCTCCGTTCAAATAGGAGAATAATTTTTAAAATCGGTTTACCATTCTCGGAGACATCGAGAGACAAACATACATAAATAGCAGTCAAATTAAGAAATTCCTTCATTTTCTGAAGTTAAGTATTTATATATAATACCCTATCAGTACAATCTATTATTTATATACCTCAACTTGTACATCCACTAACACGCAAGAGGCATTGTATTGTTTTAATAGAAACAAATGTAAGCAGCCTCCGTCAGTTAATTCAATAAGTTTATTTAAAGTAGAATATAATGTTATATTATTAACGATACATTTATTTATTCTAATTTTATGATTATGTGTTACTATAAATAACCATAATTAAACGTAATAAAACATAATTGTTATTGAAAGCATGTAAAGATTTCAGTGGTGGCCTGACACGACACGAATGACATCTCATGTCGGGTAGACGAGCAATTGTAAACCGAAATAGGCAAAGGACGCAACTAAAAGTGTGTAGCAGAATATAAATTGAAAACTATCTAATTCTGAAGCTATATCTATAATATAAAGTCAAACTAAACAACTCACGTCTCTTCTCGGGTCAGCGGCGCAGGAGGGAGTTCCAAGGAGAGTTGTCGACGCGCAGCCGGTTTCTTCTACCGTCATTTTTACTAATTTTTTTAACGCGATGTCAAAGCAGAGTCTTATATGCATGTGGTGAGTGCAATGGCGAGAATGTTCAACGTCCTCTGAGGTGGTAATGTACGTATGAATGGCAGAACTGAACGCTTTCCAGTCTACGGTTTGGCATGCAGCCGGCGGCGTCACGGTGGTCGGTCTTTTGTCAATTATTACCAGCACAGGTAGATGACTGTAGACGTGCGCGTCATTCTCGCCGTTCATATACGCCGCCGATAAATATCGGCGGGTCATTGGGTTGTGGGAGAAAAAAATATTTTCTTCTACCCACTTATTTTCTCGTTTCTTTATGCGTAGGCTTCCTCGTTGATAAGTCGAATGCAATACAAATTGTATTGTATTTAAAAATACAATTTGTATTGTTTACATCTTTAGCGGATTCTTTTTTGTTGCCCGCGTGTTATTTCTAGGCGTAGGGCGTTTGTTTGAACGCGCTATGCAGGCTCTTAGGGACGGTTTCGTGGGGGCTGGCTGGACTCACCGCTCTTGGCTAGGGCCATCCAGGTCTTAACAGGGTTGTCCTCATCAGGGAATTGATTTTTTTCATCAATGCTCTTTAGGAGTTTGCGGTCTCGGGCTTGTGCCAGGATCTTGCTCGACCTCACCTCACACGGAGGGAGATGTCGACGCTCGGCGTCCATATCGCGGTTATATACCGCCGCCGATCAATATCTGCGGGTCGTCGGGAGAAAAAGTAATTTTCATCTACCGTCATTTTTTCTTGTATTTTTCTACGCGGACTTGATATAGCTGGAAATTAAATACAATACAATTCAATCTTGGGTATTCGCGGTCTACGATATCTGGTGTGGAGGGAAGCGCCGACGGCGCGGGCGAACATCGCCAAACATAGCCTATGGTTTGGCCGACCACCGTGCAGCCGGCAGCGTCACGTTGGTCGGTCTTCTTTCAATTATTACCAGCACCGGAAAATGATCGGATCCTCGAAGAGGTCAGCGGCGCGTGAACGAACCGTTTGTGTTGTACACGTCCACATAACTGCGGCGACCGCCCGCCACCGGATTGTTCGTTGTTTGCCGCGTGCTTGTTCGTTGCTTGTCGCCTGTGGTATAGATACTAAATTAGGAACGACAGTTTAATAAAAGGACAGATTATAATAAAGCAAACTAAATTAAAATGATCACCTTAGTCTAAGCAAAGTACATACCTGCTTAATACTCGCGACAGTATTCTCCACATACCTACCTACTACTTTTTCGGAGACAAAAATTTCCACGCAAATGGGGGTTCGTGGATATTTACAGAATATCAAAGTTATTTACTAGATGTAGCAAATTAATGCATGAAGCGAAACATTCACCCTTTTATTTCCAAGAAATTTCACGAGCAGATTAAATATAACGTCCCTACCTTAATGTTGAAGAAGAAATAGCTTCATGTAGGTACCTACTTCCTAAAAAGCGGTTTCTTTAATACAAAATACATTGGTGATACTATTCAGTTACTTTAAAGAACTATCACATCACATGTCAAGCAAATAATGAATATTTACAATAAGTATATAATAAATAACGGCCGGATTTCGACCACAGCCCGACCACTAAGAACCCTTTATAATACCAGTGCATACAGATATCATTGTGGAAGCAACATGCACATAATGTCTACTCAACGGTATATACATTCCAATATTCTTTTCACCGCACATAACTGGACGACATAATACTGTAGGGACATATTATTTAAGACGATACAGCACGAGCCGCGTTTGATGTGAAGGCGTTAGATTTACAACAAACAACGGCCGCCCCGCCCGCGCGTCGACAAAATGGCCGCCCTCCGCCTGCAGGGCCGCGCGCTCGCTCGGTACTAGGCCCGGCCCGCAGGAAGGTGTTAGAGCCCGCCTACACTGTCCAGACAGTGTCGCTAACGTTCTAATAAAAATTTTATATATTTTCTAAAAGAAACTGTCATTTTAATTACGTTATTGAAGTCTCGTTAATATACTACGGATGTTATAATTTCGAATAAAGTCTCGGACAGAACAATGTTTGGAAAATATTTATTTCTAGTATTCCGTATACTACTGGAAAAGCTTCTAAATTTTTTTTCGATGCCTTTAAATAATAATAGATTTGGAAATATTACAACCCGCCCTTTAAGGAAGACATTAATAAAGTCGAACTGTTGTAAAGGCGTCGTTTTACAATTGGAATAAGGTAGGTAATAACTATCTTTACAAAGTATAAGATGAAGTCTCTTCTGTTTTGTTTGCAATAAAAAAGCTCAAAAATCTCGTTTTTTATAGTAAGAACTATAGAAAGAGGCATTATTAGCGAGTAATAAAGATTATTTTACAATGCCTGTTTGAATGTGTGTCACCTTTTAAAACTAAACATCAAGAATTATCTCAATAACACTTGCTAGGTATAGGTAAAGGTATACGCGTCTCCTTCTAGTAAAAAGAAAACATTTGAAACTATATATTCTGTATACATTCAATACTATATATACAATATTTAATACGCGAATCAAAAAATTAATACCTTTGTACATACATTTGTCTACTCTTTACATACATGTGGTTCCTCTGTTGTCTGATATTCGTAATACAAGTAATATAAGCGACATTTCTCGAAGGGGGAACAAATTGATTTATTTAATGTTATCTACATTAGAAAGATTACATGTTATCTATGCTAATATTGCGAAGAGGAACCGTAACATACAAACAAACATTAATCAAATCTTATTTATGTTTAATCATCTGTATGCTACGGTTTCACTAAAAAACTACAAAACTGATAGGCATGCTTTGTGTGAGTTACATATATTAAATTGATTATTTATTTATTACATAAGGTCTGGGACAGGTAATATTTAAGAAAACAAAAACCAACAATTATAATAACCATATTAGCCTACGTCCTAGAACTATGCATCTCCGACACGATTAATCTAAATTATTTTGAAAATAATTTACCTATAGAACTAACTAAAGTGCCTTGAGGCTTACATTGAAAACATTAAGTTCCATGTCGAGTATGTAAGAATCAGGTTGCTCTGAGTCAGGTTATATTCAGTCAGTCATTATATCGAGGGCACATACGCACTATGTATTTACATTATATAAGATAGACCTCAAACAAAGGTCGTCTGAATTGGTACCTCACTCTCCCTCATTTCTCCCTCCAAATAACAGTGTTCGCATTGCTGTATTCCGTTCTGAAGGGTGAGAGAGGCAGTTAAATTACTGAGTAATGTGACATAATATATACAAATCACAACGTTGGCAACGCGCTAGTAATATCCTTGTGATATTACGAGCGTCTATATACTGCATTTACGCTAATTATCAAGCGGACTGTATGATTGTATCTCGACCTGGTCTAAAAAAATTAACTGTTGAACCGATAAAATTGTATTAATGATCCAATTTACCCATTAATAGATAATGCAGATAAACAACTGTTTTATTAAATAAAGGTCAGTGTAGTGTCTCCTTAAGACCGCGCGCGCCGCCAACAAGACTATTCGAGAAATACTTGACAATAAATAATTAATCAAGAACATTCCAGTAATATGAATGTACGCACACTGCGACATGTGTCGTCCTTAGTGAGCACTCAGAAACTACCAAAACGATTTTGAAGTAATAGGCTAATCTATATTTACAAAAATATTGAGATCTCTGAAACGGAAACATATCTGCCTATAGGTAAATAAGATTTGTGTGTCACTAATAGAATATTACATTCTCAGCGAGTAACATAAGTTGTATTTTATCAAATTACAAACTAATTGATTGCTTGTCACATTACTCGAGCATGGCGGACAAAATATAACTTAGAGCTCCATGTGACGCCCTGCAAGGGCACTGCAATGTGTAAAAACTAAGTACTAGCTAGCGTAAATAATAATATCCAATTTATATTATCTAATATACCTACATTAAAATCATAACAACAAATACACATAATCTACAATAAAATTGTTTGAAATATTTGGTTTATATAGCAATAAATGTTGACACAAAAACACAACATAGATACATTGGTTATTTATAATAGCTTTTATAAATTAGAAAGGACGTTGAAGTCGCATTAAGCATGCTGTTGAGCGTTTTCTTGATCATTAACTAACTATATTATTCTGTAGTAACATTTTATTTTATAAGGAAGGTTTCTAAAGTTACCTTCGTTGGATTGCGAGCAGTAAGTATACATATTACGATTTAGCTATTCAAAGCTTAAGGCGTTTTGTTTAAAAACTATTTAAGGAATAAGTATGGATTTTAATAATGTTTCTTAATAGCCGATGGAGTCGTCCACCAGCAATATAGACAAACGATCTGACTAAAACCGCAAGATCGCGCTGGACACCGATCGCATGCAACGGGACCTGTTGGGGATTACTTGGGGAGGCCAATGTTCAGCAGTGGACGTCTGGTGGCTGATATGAAGTTGATTTAAAATTCTGGTAACCGATATCTACCTGTTGTTATATCAATTACCAGAATTTTCTTAGAATTTCTTAATTTTTTTTTTTTGAGATTAAATATACGTAGGTACATATACTTAGTTTATAAATGTACTAATTATAATAAAACCTTTTCGAATGCTAGAAAATGTTTTGAATGTGGCTTGAAGGGACTGAAAGTAGGTAACGGTAAGAATATTGCATTTCAAGTCAATGCAACAGGTGCGGAGGTATATGAAATTTCTTCAACATCGCGATCTGCATTTCATTATTTAATTTGGGTATGCGATAAAGATTTATGATGCTTGCAAAACTTTAAAACTATATTATCTTCCTCTCCAGATGATGTGTGAAGACCGCAACTGTTTGTTTGTTTGCGGTATAATATAGATGTATCAAATGTAAATCAATATATTTAATATATGCTAAAACATCGTGTTCTTTGGTATCGATATATTTTGACATTAAGACGTATCGATATTTATCGGTTTGTCGATATATATGTAGATATATAATTGCATTCCAAAATACAATGACAAGCGACACACAGACAGTACTTGCAATATAATATTTCCTATTTTATCTATGCGTTCTACAACCAGACGCTCCATCCCGCCTGCTATATTCCATTGTACCAGCATTGGCAAATTCCAAAAGCAGTTTCTTTAGAAGACAATGGCGAGTTAAACACTCACGCGCTCCTCAAAGAAGATCGTCAATTTTGTTGTGTTGCTTGTTGTGGTATAAACCTACACTCGCATCGCAACCGCTATTAAGGGATTATTAAACTTTCTTGTTGCGAGCTTATATTACATATATTATATTTCATTATATATGTAGGTACATAATATTATTATTATATATATTATTTATATAAGTAAGGTTGGCATTAAAGATTAGTACATTTAAACGTCGAGGAGTTTCAAAATATGAATAAGAATTGTGTGATTCCTGTTGTAATAATAATAATAAATAATAATATTATAATTTTTCATTTTTTCCACTAGAATGCTAACTTGTTTTATTGAATTAGTGCCTAACCTGAACAATGAACCTATGCCTGCTGTACTAAAGAAAACGCGCAATAGCATGCTTAATGCGAATTAAAAGTCTCTTCTACTTTATAAAAATTATTAATAAATAACCAATGTATTAATGTTATGTTTTTGTACCAATATCTATTGAAAAATCCATACAACAATCAATTTTATTAAAGATTAGATGTGTATTTGTTGTTATGATTTTAATGTAGGTATATTAGATCATATAAATTGGATATTATTATTTACGCTAGCTAGTACTTAGTTCTTACACATTGCAGTGCCCTTGCAGGGCGTCACATGGAGCTCTAAGTTATATTTTGTCCGCCATGCTCGAGTAATGTGACAAGCAATCAATTGATATGTAATTTGATAAAATACAGCTTATAAGAGAAGCAGCATCAGTAAATAAAGTACGGAGACAGCGTTTCAGGATAAATTGGTTTGGAGATTGCTTAATATTCAACGGAAGCTCGTTCCAGAGTCGTATAGCTGTCACTGTAAAAGAGTTTGACAAAAAACTAGAGTGATGAGAGGGAGTTAAGAGCGAGAGAGTATTAGAAGAACGGAGATTACGTTCGTGTGAGGAAGATAGGAATTGGAATCTGTCTTTTAAGTAAATTGGTGCGTACGGATAAAAAAGTATTAAAAATAGTATGGTTAGAACACGAATTTTGCGACGTTCACGAATAGGAAGCCAGCTGAGAAGAGAACGGTAATGGGAAATATGATCGTATTTACGCAAACCGAAAATGAAACGAAAACAGTTGTTTAATAGACGATCCAATTCATTAAGGAGTTCTTGTGAGATATTAGTGCAGCACCCTCAGCATAGTCAATTATGGGTAAAACAATATTCTATTAGTGACAAACAAATCTTATTTACATATAGGCAGATATGTTTCCGTTCCAGAGTTCTAAATATTTTTGTAAATATAAATTATTTACTTCAAAATCGGTTTGGTAGTTTTTGAGTGCTCACTAAGGACGACACGACATGTCGCAGTGTGCGGGTGCGCGCGAAACACCGCGGCGGGTACATTCGTATTACTGGAATGTTCTTGATTATTGTCACGTATTTCTCGAATAGTCTCGTTGGCGGCGCGCGCGCTCTTAAGGAGGCAATACACTGACCTTTATTTAATAAAAAGTTGTTTATCTGCATTATCTACTAATGGGTAAATTAGATAATTAATACAATTTTATCGCTTTAACAGTTAATTTTTTTAGACCAGGTCGAGAAACAATCAAACAGTCCGCATGATAATAAGCGTCAATGCAGTATATAGACGCTCGTAATATCACGAGGATATCACTAGCGCGATGCCAACCTTGTGATTTGTAGATATATTATGTCACATTTCTCGGTAATTAGATCTAGGTGTCTATGAGAACAGGCTAGACCTAGTTTAGGTACCTAAGTATCAAAATGTATTTTAGTTTAAGTTACCTTTTGTTGTTGAATAAAGTTATTATTATTATTAATTTAACTGCCTCTCTCACCATTCAGAACGGAATACAGCAATGCGAATACTGTTATTTGGAGGGAGAAATGAGTGAGAGTAAGGTACCAATTCAGACGACCTTTGTTTGAGGTCTACCTTATATAATGTAAATACATAGTGCGTATGTGCCCTCGATATAATGACTGACAGAATATAACCTGACTCAGAGCAACCTGATGCTTACATACTCGACACGGAACTTAATGTCTTCAAGGAAGCCTCAGAGCAGATTAGATAGTTCCATAAGTTATTTTCAAAATGATTTATTAACACCTACCTTTATTTAAAAATGTCGGAGATGCAAACTTCTCGGAGGATATTACAATTGTTAATTTTTATTTTCTTAACTTATATCGATAATGTGTGAAGCGAGGCGTTGCGCTCGGGTGTAGCCCCGAGGAGAAGCGACGAAATTATGCCGCAGTAAGATTGTGTTGTGTTTTCTTTGTCCGTCGTCGAAGACTGCGTAACGTTGGATCACCCGCCTGACGCCATCACTTCTAAAACTGAGCTAGTAGCGCTCCGCAGTTTCACTCTCGTAATTCCTCTTCCTGTGACATATTCTATATATGGATAAAATATTTTCCGTGTCAATTTCTGATAATGTAATTTGCTTTTTATGAAAGAGTTTTTGAAATGAGTTCAGAAATTTCTGAGTTTATTTGTTACAAACGTACAAGTCCTGTTTTCATAGTACTATTTAAGTTAGCGGTGTATTATATTTTTACAGTGAAGAAGCAGCTATATATGGTGAAATAATTTTTTATATCAGTCTAGCAGTTTTATAGTGAAATCATTACACACAAACGAACAAACACTAAATTAAATTTAACTTTGTTCGTGTTATCCGGTACGTAGATATAATTAACCCGTTTTAATGTAGATAATATTAAATAAATAAATATGTTCCCATATTTAATACTATATCTCTTCGCGTCTCCTTCTCGTAAAAAGAGTACATTTAATACTATATATGATATATATCATGTAATATAAAGGCATTGAAAAATAAATTTAGAAGCTTTTCCGGCGTTATACGGAATACTAGAAAAAAATATTTTCCAAACATTGTTCTGTACAAGACTTTATTTGAAATTATAACATTCTTAGTATATTAACGAGACTTCAATTACGTAATTAAAATGGCAGTTTCTTTTAGAAAATATATTTTATTAGAACGTTAGCGACACTGTCTGGACAGTGTAGGCGGGCTCTAACACCTTCCTGCGGGTCGGCCTAGTACCGAGCGAGCGCGCGGCCCTGCAGGCGGAGGGCGGCCATTCTGTCGGCGCGCAGGCGGGGCGGCCCTTGTTTGTTGCAAATCTAACGCCTTCACATCAAACGCGGCTCGTGCTGTATCGTCGGAAATAATATGTAGCTACAGTATTATGTCGTTCAGTTACGTGCGGTGAGAAGAATATTGGAATATATACCGGTGAGTCGACGTTATGTGCATGTTGCTTTCACGATGATATCTGTTTGCACTGGTATTTTAAAGGATTCTCAGTGGTCGGGCTGTGGTCGAAATCCGGCCGTAATTTATTAAACACTTATTGTAAATATTCATTATTTGCTTGACATGTGATGTGATAGTTCTTTAAAGTAACTGAATAGTATCACCAATGTTTTTGTATTAAAGAAACAGCTTTTTAGGAAGTAGGTACCTACATGAAGCTATTTCTTCTTCCTCAACGTTTAGGCACGTTATATTTAAACTGCTCGTGTAATTTCCTGGAAAAAAGGGTGAATGTTTCGCTTCATGCATTAATGTGCTACATCCAGTAAATAACTTTGATATTCTGTAAATTTCCACGAGAGCCCATTTTCGTAGAAATTTTTGTCGAAAAAGTAGTAGGTATGTGGAGAATACTGTCGCGGGTATTAAGCAGGTACTTTGCTTGGCTAAGGTGATTATGTAGTTGAATTTAATTTGCTTTATTATTATCTGTCTTTTTATTAAACTGTCGTTCCTAATTTAGTATCTATACCACAGGCGGTAAACAACGAACAAGCACGTGGCCCGCCGATGGCGGGCGGTCGCCGCAGTCTGTGGACGTGTACACCACCGACGGATCGTGACGCCGCCGGCTGCACGCCATACCGTAGACTGGAAAGCGTTCAGTTCTGCCATGTAGGTATACGTGCACCACAACGCTAGAGATTACCACCTCAGAGGACGTTGAACAGCTCGCAATTGCAATCACCACCTGCATATAAGACTCCGCTTTGTCATCGCGTGAAAAAAGTTAGAAAAATTGACGGTAGAAGAAACCGGCTGCGCGTCGACAACTCTCCTTGGAACTCCCTCCTGCGCCGCTGACCCGAGAAGAGACGTGAGTTGTTTAGTTTGACTTTATATTATAGACTAGCTGTGCCCGCGACTTCGTCCGCGTGGAATAGTTTTTTGGGTACCATACCTATTTACTTCAAATTATATAAACTTTGAATGTCACGTTTATTTATATCGAATCAATGGCCTGAAAAATAAGTTTTAAGTTTCTAGCTCTAAAAATAGCGATCCATGCAAACAACTTTTCATCCCCCCTTGCAACCCCTTACAACCCTTATTTCGAGTTCAAAAATAGCCTATGTCCTTTCTTAAGGTCTAAAGATTGTCTATGCCAGATTTCATCAAAATCGGTTGAGAGGTTTAACCGGGAAAGCGTAACAGACAGACAGACAGACAGACAGACAGACAGACAGAGTTACTTTCGCATTTATAATATTAGTAGGGATATAGCTTCAGAATTAGATAGTTTTCAATTTATATTCTGCTACACACTTTTAGTTGCGTCCTTTGCCTATTTTGGTTTACAATTGCCCGTCTACCCGACATGAGATGTCATTCGTGTCGTGTCAGGCCACCACTGAAATCTTTACATGCCTTCATTAACAATTATGTTGTATTACGTTTAATTATGGTTACTTATAGTAACACATAATCATAAAATTATAATCAACTAGCGGCCCGTCCCGGCTTCGCACGGGTAGACATAAATAGGTACATATATTTAAGTAACATGCATGCTTATTAAAACGACCACGAATCCCTAATTTGAAAAAATTCTATGCTTATCTTAAAGACTCCCTGTACACTACGTTGGTTGCGGTATTTGTGGGTGGCAACGAAGCGTATTGATTTTCAGGAGATCCTACTCGAGAAAGTGCCAAATACAATTGCTCTCGCTGAGTTAGTTACTCGATGCGCTGCGTGGCGGCCGCCGCCGGCATGTATTTTTATTTTAATTTCATGATATCTTTTAAATGGAATGTCCGATTTCATTAATTCTAAAGTAATGATCAGGTATTAAGACAGTTTTGAATATTAAATTATTTATTTGGATAAAAATTTATTAATGGTATGGACAACATAGTCTGATTTTGATCGGCATTTCTATCAATTTGTTAAATGTAAAAAAGTAGTTATAGTGACGTAACTATAATAGTTAGACATATGGTCTTGCGAAGTTTTTTGAAGATATTGATATATTCTATAATATTGTCGAACAATTTTTGTCCTATCATTAATATTCTTCGCAGCGTATGCGATGAAAGACATTTTATAGCTAATTTTTTTACACCTTTGGTTGGTTTTAATAGGAATTTCTAAAGTAGGATGGTTGACCCTATAGTTGACCACGCACCGGTTGTTGACCACTTGAGGCTTTGAGTGTTAATATTAAGCTTTCCCGACATTAAGCATTTGATTTTATGTTGGCTACATGCTATCGGTACAAATTCATATCAACATTATGTATAGAAAGAGACAACCAGTGATCCTAAAAATTTCATTTTGTTTTTACTTGTCACTGACCGCCTTGATTCGGCCGCCATTGCAGTAACGTCAGTGTTTAAAAAGGTAAGCACATTTTAAATTTATTTTGCATTGGTATTTAATGGCGACGGGCCCGATGGCGCAGATGGTAGTGATCCTGTCTTGTGCACCAGGGGTCGTGGGTTCGATTCCCACCCAGAGCAAATATTTATATGATGATATTTGTGTTTGCTCTGTGTATGGGTGTAAAATATATGTATTTAAGTAGTATATTTGTGATTCCTCTGTTGTCTGGCGTCCGTAACACAAGTGCTTTAAGCGACTTACCACGGAGTAAGGTCAATTGTATGAGATGTTGTGGGAATTTATTATTATTATAATGAACTTGATCGATTAATTGTTTTTTGTAATCATATTATGTTTATTTTGAATATTTTCAATGAATTTAAAGTGAAAACGATATATTTCCTGAGTTATTTTACTGGTTAGATTAGGTGCTCCTGTCGTTGACCATTTGGTCAACGACAAGTACACGGAAATGATACGCTTTAATTTACTTTTTTTTAACTGGTTCATGTTCAGAATATGAGTTGTAACGCGACAGTAACACTTACGTTGACAGTAAAGTTTAATCGAGTAAATTGCCTTCGTTTCCATTAGTTGACCAGTGGTTTGACATTGGTGCCGCATACAAATCCTATGATTGACCAAACCATTCTTTCTATGTTATATTTTTTTTAGATACAATATGCCACCAAAAAAACAATTTTTTTTCGGTGCAGTGACGACGATATTTCTGATGCGCTTAAGGAAATACAGTCGGGAAACAAAATCAAAGAAATATGTCGAAAATATAACATCCCCTATTCTACAATAATAAATAAGTTAAAAATGAGACATCCCACATATCATTCACAATCGTGAATAAGATTTTTTTTTAATTATATATGTAAAAAAATTATGTTTTTTAAATTATGGGTCAAAGTACTTCGGCATAAATTATATTTTTACTTTTATTTAAAATAAAGCACGCTGTATTCAACCGTTACGTAGGGAGCCGACCACGCGTCTGAGTCGCGCGGCCCGCTTGCACATTATAATGTCAGCAAGCCTTCTTCGACAAATAATGTTATTATGAGTAAATCTTGAGAGATAGATATATACTGTCGCGGTCTTTTATTTATTATTATAAAGGAATAATTCTTTTATACATAGTTTTTCAATCACTTAAACCGTTTATGCAGCGCATGCGACGAAGGACCTCAAATGTGAATAAATTTCCCCGTTTTTGCAACATTTCTCACTGACGCTTCGCTCCTATTGGTCTCAGCGTAATGTCATATAGCCTAAAGCCTTCCTCTATAAATTGACTATCCAACAAAAAAAGAATTATTTAAATCAGACCAGTAGCTCCTGAGATGAGCGTGATCTAATATCTATACTAATATTTTAAAGCGGAAGAGTTAGTTAGTAGATGTATCAGTTGAGGTATATAAATAATAGATTGTACTGATAGGATATTATAAATACTTAACTTCAGAAAATGAAGGAATTTCTTAATTTGACTGCTATTTATGTATGTTTGTCTCTCGATGTCTCCGAGAATGGTAAACCGATTTTGAAAATTATTCTCCTATTTGAACGGAGATAACCTCGAGAAGTCCCGTTGGCGGCAAGTCAGGGATACCGAGGGCAATGTGCTGTCGGCATATTCTAAAACGAATTCAAGTGTTTGCCTCTGGTATCGATGTCGTTTCTAATTTGTTAAAAAATTGTATTGTCTTTCAATTCAA
>JACJUM010003272.1:2560934-2573930 GCA_020976665.1 Heortia vitessoides | reverse complement strand
GGTACTAAATGTATGGTACCTATAGATATTATTAATTTGCAAAATATACCAAGCATAATTTAAAATCATTTTAAAATGTAATAACTAATGTTTTTGACGGGCCCGATAGTAGTGATCCTATCTTATGTGCCAAGGGTCGTGGGTTCGATCCCGACCAAGGCCAAATATTTATAGGATATTTTTATTTGTTCTGTGTCCTGGTATTAAAAATAGGTATTTAAGTATTATACTTAACACATCATTAATACACCTCCCCCTGTACGAGGTGTCGCATGCGGCGACTGAGATATCAGGACAAAAAGATGGCGGTATATCAATTTCAAACCGCGTAATTCGTACTGCGATTGCCATCACGCTGAGCCAGCTTGTGCTATTATTGTCAAAATTACCCGTTTCTTGGGGAGGCTTATGTCCATCAGTGGACTTCCAATGGCTGGTATAATGGTGATTATTCCAGCTACACATATTTAAATGTGAAGTACACACAAAGTAAGTCGGATCGAAATCCGGATAGACCTAACTTCTAGATTTATTCGGACTAATCGCCAAATTTTTTTAATATTCCAATCTGAGGGGAAGTTCTGTTCTTATATTTATAAAGGAGAAATATTCGCGTGTACATAATTTACAAAATTCCCCTTTCCTTGGGGAAGTCGTCCAACAGCTGGTATGATGATGATAACATTTCCCGAACACCTAATTGATCTGACTGTGATATCCCCCTCCATTTCACACCTGATGCTATCCCACACAGGAACATGTTAGCCTCGCCCTCATAGTTGCGTTAGTACATTATTACTGTTATTCGTACATCCAAGTTCAATAGCTTTACCTAATTTTATAGAGAAAGAAGAAAAGAGTTTACAAGGATGCGCGTGCGCAGATGGCGCCACCGATACGTAAATGTCTATGCACACTATATATGTATTTATATTCACAAATCAATAAATGTTTCGTTTCTCCTAAAACTAGATAAAGCGCTGCGTCTACAAATTGTGAACGTGGCATTATATGAATCTGTTATCATTAATTTACAAAATGTATTGGTCCTATGTTCGTAGTCGTGCTACGGATCGGCGCGCGGGGGGTTGGCTCTAGGGACGTCCGCGTGTCGATAGAACATTATCGATACTATCAAACAAAATTGACGCTACAAGAACATCTCTAGACGAAAATAGTTCTTCGCGTCTCCAAGGTCCATCTAACTTTGTCCGTTCTTTTTCATTTGGCATTATTCCGCCATACATTGTATGAAAAATTCAAATGAATAAACAGAGAATCAACATTTGAGGGCAGATTCGTGACAGTTCATTTGAAAACGGTGTTAATTTCGCTCAGCGCAATTTTCGTCTCAGAGATCTGTAAATTAATATAACAGTATTGCTTTAACAGGCAATTAACAATATTGTATGCCAAAAATATTCGTACAAACGCTGCGTCGCGCTTATCAAACAACTTTATACATTAAAATTCTTAGTAGTTGATATTTCAATACATTTCAATCTGTTTATTTACAATGTCAGGCATGTACGGAGAGCCGGCGCGCGGTCCGCGGGCTCCACGCGCGAGAGTAAATCGCATCCCGCACTCACCAACCCCGTACAATCAAAAAATACAATATAATAATTTCACGACACTTATAAAATATATATTTCACATTACAGATGATTCAACTCGACGTACTCTATCACATAAAGACAACAACACAATTGAATACCGAATAAAGTACACATTTAATATGTTATTTCTCATCTAACTCTAAACACGAGAGTGAGACGAAAGGCAAACGATGGCAGGAGGACTCCCCGAGATCGGATATAGAACGCTGCGACACAGCGACAACCTGAACCGTGCACTTCTATGTATATTTCACTAAAGCGTACCAGTTCATTGAGCAACTCGAACTCCAAAACCCAACCACAGAAGAATAGAGCTACTCTCTTCTGCATCCGCGTCTAAACGAGTGGCACTGATCGTGCGCAGACGCAGATTTGAGACCAAAGAGAACACAAACTATGTGGTGATCGGATTTACTGTTCATCCATTTAGAGGAGTCACTGCCGCGACAGGCACAACACACGACACGCGACGCCATCTCTCCCTGATCCGTCCAACAAGGCACAGACAGCGTCGCGGACCACTCACCCTTCCCGAACCTATAGCACGCCGCTGAGAAGGGCGGACCGTCGCCGCTGCACCGAGGCTCACAAACAATCTATTCTATTAAATTCAAATTTGGTGTTACGCTTTCGCGAGGAGGTAGCTGCAGTTCATAAATCTGTTAAATCTCTCTATCGTCTAAATCTAGCAATTATATAATATCTATACTTAACACTCGACAAACGCCACACTCATTTGCAATTGCTTTTTTGCTTCAACGACAGGGTGTCAGGTGAGGTGTGTCAGGGAGTATGTGTCCTCACATTCGAACGATTCTGTGCGGGTGCAGGCCGCATCCTGTCTCCGGAGAGAACAGCGACGTATCCAGCAGGCGACCATTAGATGATGCGAAATCTCACACTTCTATTACACTCCAGAACAGCGGAAATAAAGGCTAATCATTCGAAATGTTAATATCTTAAAATACAAGTTACAATTGGACCGATATATTTGGAAAAGACAGTTTAACTTCATGTAAATTCTTAATAAACATCCGAGGATCAGAAGGCGAAACGGCTCGAACTTGAGATCTGATTGTTATTAAAAACGACTAGAGGAAGATCAAAAATCACACGCGACACATGCGAAGTATTAAGCGACCATAACTAGACAACAATCTACTTTGTGTCTATTCTATCAATCGAGACCTTTAAGTTGAAAGCCATTTCTTCACTGCTGGAGGTTTCTTCACTGATCTATCTACTTATAGATATTAGAACATAATTAATTTTAAAAGTAAGTACTTGCTAATTAGTAGGAGGACTTTTTGTAAGAACACTGTAATATTCTGCAGTGCATGCGAGCATGTCATTTTCCACGTGAGACCTGAATGTGGAAAATGGCCAGCACAAATTGTCATTGCAAGCGTAATTAGCTTAGAGCACGAGGGGGAGATAAAGTTTATTCAAGTATAAAAGAAGTTCCTACATCGTGTACTAGGACATGAGCGAGAACTGTTGACGCACGCACACACACACACACCTCTCATTTAGCCTCGTTCGGAGCGGGCACGTTCAGGCACAACAGACAGGTAACAGGTGATAGCCAAAACAGGCAATAAACGGCTATCTAAGCACAGACAATTCTACCAAAACTCATGAGAAAGAACTACATGCCTATATAGTGACGCACAACCATCGATACTTTCGTATCGATACATTACCTCGATCAATGATAACATCGATACCATTTCTTATCTCAATAATAATATTACAGCTCCTATCAGCCATTGCATTACATTCCATTTGTTACAATTGTGCCGACACATCAAGCAGGCAATATATCAGGCATGTCTATAAAAGTTGTGGATCACGGGGCGGCATCGCGATTGTTATTGTCACCTGAACGTACCCTTACAATATATAATGGACTATACCAAGTATCAAGAACACGGATAACCACTTTAAGCTCAGTTGAACGTATCCGGACCGGCGCGGACCGACGCGGACCGGCGCCTCACACACCATCACTACCAACTACGGACCATTACAATTTAATCGTATAGAAAATTTATTGCGTTTGATCGTGTGGGCCCGGAGACCCGGGTGCCGCACACGCGGCGGCGACCACCACCACTCGCAGTCCCCCCACTCCTCCACCACCGACACGAATATCGAGGGGACGCGGTCCTTGCTGGACTATGAATTGGATGAAAGCATCACCCCGCATCTGTCTTCCTGTCTAATTTTTCATACATATATTTTCTGCTCCCTTATATGTAATGATTTTATCTTAAATATTAACATAGACTACGGTTGGGGGCGCCAGGGACAGTGGTCGCCGCCTATTAACATACATTAATACATAATCTCTCCTACGACACTAAAAGGCTCAGATCAAAAGGGGACCCGCGACACACACACAAAGCTTCGGCACAATTGACGAACAAATACGTCGTCCGCGGGCGATATATCGAGCGGTCGACGCACTGGCACCATCACGTCGGGGGCGCTCGCACACGCGCGTCCGCGTGCAATACCCCAACTCGATATCGATACATACACAACACTATTCACCCACACATCAGTAGAAAACTTTAAGAGCACACCGCACCTACACACATTACAATAGTTCATGCAAAAATACTTTATATGACCGCGAAGTCTCGTACAGCGGCTATATGTACAGCACTACGCTAGTGGACCGGCGAGGCGACCGCCCCCACCTCCGGCGCGCCCCCCGCGACCCCGCCGCCCCCGCCCACCGACGTCACAGCCGACCGCGAAGTACAATTAACATTAATTACAAAAGGGACTTACAAGCGTACGTCTTAAACTATTCATATAGACACTCGTTACATATCATACATCTGATACTACTTAATATTTTTGCTATTTAAGAAGATCTAATTTATTTAGCTTCATTCAGAGGAAATTACATTTTAATCCGTTGTAATCGATTCGTCTTCGAACTTTGATAATCGTTAATGTAGAAAGACATCTTTCAAACCGCAATCATTCACACCGCACAAACAACTCGCAGTCCACATCAATCTTTAAAATGGAAGGTGAAACTTTGACGGATTTGTGTTGATATTTCTACATCGAGAGTGGGGCCGGACCGGCGCGGGCGCACGCCGCTTGCCCGCCCCGCAACCAACCCCCGCACCCATATAAATTACCTCAATACATTTAACAATATACACAGGGGGAGGGGGGGGGGGTTACATACCCGCCCTTCAGGAAATATGACAGTACAAAATGATGCAACATTTTCTCGTGACAATATCCGAGCCGAGGCGTGGACGAACTCGACGCGGGCGAGGATCCCACGTGGCGAGGGGCCGCTCCAGTCCGTTTGCGTAACGGATCAAGGGAGGGGGCGACGTCGGAACGGAAGGAGGGTCCTATCCTAATGCGATTAACTAACATAAAACGCACGCGTTTGTACAATAAGCTTGAAAGACAAGACTTCGACACAAATAACTCCTGACTGCATCCGTACGGTCCCCTCTAGTTATAAAAACCAGCGCGACTTAGTCCTCAAGATGTCGCTCGCGGCGTCCCTGTCTACCGGGGGGCGAGTGAGCAGGACGCCGCTGCCCGCCCGGTATCGCTCGCCGCGGAGCACACTGCGGTTGCTGCGTCCTTCGCGTGTACACACTATCAGTTTACAAGTAAATAAACACAAAAAGCGTCAGCTAAAAGCATAAACAAAAAAACATACGTTTATTTTATTTCTACAAACACCCCCAAACATTTCCTTAAGCATTAATCTGTTAAATGCCAGTTTTCTATAACGACTTCCAATTATTATATGAATATTTATAAATTCAACAAGAATTAATAACAAACATTCTAAAAAAATAATCATTAACATCACAACAATTTATATAAACAATAACACCGTTGTCAATTCAATTACAACAAAAGAAAAGCGCAGAACATAAGTTAAAAGGGCAAATAAAAAGAAAACTCAATTACTGTAGCAGTGCATTTAATAAAATAAAAACGACTGAGCACAACGAGGCGGACGGGGCGCGCCGCCGCACACCGGCCACCGACCGCCGCACACCGACCGGCCGGCCACCGACCGGTCGCGGCGCGCGCGCCCGCTGTTCATTCCTACACGCGGCCACGAGCCGCGCCAAATGGGCGGGGCGGCGCGCGGCCGCTCGCTTTGGTAAAATGGCTGGCTTTTAGAGTTGACACCGGGGCCGCGCCCGCGCCGCCGCAGTGCCGGCGCCGGCCGCGCCGGACGCGTGTTTACAACCGAAGCGGCGCGGACCACGACTAGCTAACGGTTCACTACAAAGATTACTGACAGTCGGCGCGCGCCGCGTTCCACGGACAAACAAAGTGACAGTCGATCGTCAGAGGTTAATCGAGGAGGCATCCACGCGGCGTAAACAAAACGCAAATAATAATAATAATAATAATTGAATACAATAATATTAATTATAAAACAATAAAATAATTAGTACATACCCCACTACGACAGACAAAACTTCAACATTAGTAGAGGGGGGGGGAAAAAAAAAACAGATAACTCGTCTATGACATTGATAAAATCCCTTACAGGTTACACTAAACATTGCAAACAAAAAATTATAATAATTAAAAACAAATTGATTCACTCATGATTAAGTAGTTTCAATGTCACTGAGATTCCAACTGTCGATCATTTTATTGCAAATAGAAGAAAAAAACACGAGTATTTTTTTCCATGATACGACAACTGTCAGGATGGAAAACAATTTAGTATTGCACTTGGTTCCAATGTCATAATTCCTTGTTGCCTCGCTGGTTGAGAGCAGATTGCACCAGACATTTCCTAATCCCTTACATGGTCCTCGTGGTGAGTTTCAACACTCATATCACCACCAGCACCACCAGGACTAATGAAAATGTCATGAAAGATTTATTAAAGTAAGCAATGTGCAAATAGTTTTATGAAAGATTTAAATACAAATAAAAAACGGAACACTTTTTATTTTACAGTCATATTAACGATCAGAAATTCAATTAGCGTAAGGGACATACAGACAAAAAAATTGTATGTATACAGAGCATTAAATACCAACAATACTCGCTAAAACAGCTTAAAAATTTCTTTTCAAATAATAAATTTATTTTTTTTGTCTTCAATTGTCCCTTACGACAACTGAATTAACGAGCGTCGATATGCAATAAAAAGTGAGACTGGGAGAAGTGAAACCGACTCTTAACCAGAGAAGAGGCACATTATCACCAGACCACACTCGCCTTGCCCTTGTTCGGTCGGACCGACGCCCGCAACAGTCGCCGACGACGCGCGTCACCGACACAATGTCGCGATATCAAATGCATCCTCAAACCGCTGCTAGCAACGTCGGAACAACAAGTCTCGCAGACCAAACAAACAGCATTGAAACAAAAAATAACATACAGACAGACAGACGGTAAATACTGAAGAGAAATTATAATTACGAAGGGAAGCGCTAAAGTGAATGCGTAGCCTAACTTAACCTAAGTCATACACTGCACCGAAGAAGTGGACGCCCGCCTGCTCCAACACTCTCATCAGAATCATAAATGGATTCCCAAAGAAACTGAACGATTCCACTTGACGGACCCGATGGCGCAGATGGATCCTATCTGGGTCAACGTGGGTTCGATCGCCACTCAGAACAAATATTCATATGATGATATTTCCATTTGTTCTGTTTCTGGGTGTCAAATATATGTATTTGAGTGGTATATTTGTGATTCATCTGTATTCCCGAGGGCGGAGATGGTGGTTGTCCCATCTCGTGCGCCAACGGTCGTGGGTTCGATCCCCACCCAAAATAAATATTTATAATGATATTTCTGTTTGTTCTGTGTCTGGCCGTCAAATATATATATTTGAGTGGTATGTTTGTGAGTCCTATGTTTACCCGGTGGCGCAGATAGTGGTGAGTCAACGGTCAACCCATTTTGTGAGTTAACGGTCGTGGGTTCGATCTCCACCCAGAAAAATATTGTAAATACAAATTATTCGAATGCTTTGTAGATTATTGTCTTTACGTTAAATATTTTATTTTGATTGTACATGTTTATTAGGAGGAAGTAGATATGTATTAAACTATTTCTTATTAATATTTTATTTAGTAATAAATTAAGTCTTGTACAATAAGGGTGAACTTTAACTTGCATAGAAGGTGTAGAATAAGGCATATAATTAATGGCAGGCGAGCGCCCCCTAGCGGAGCGAACAGCGAACGTCGATACAATAAACACTGCGACATGGCACGAGGCCCCGAAGCAACGCCCAGACGCGAACACCGGCGAGCCATTCGACATCCACACGTCACGACATACACACAAAGGTGTTATTTGTATAACGAGATAGTCATGCTTCAATGTAAAAGAGCACGACTGTAGAGTCGCTCGCCCGCGTCGTCCGGGGCCAGAGTTAACAAAACATTACAAACTAACATTATTGCATTAATTCCACGTTGTGGGCGGACGGCGGCGTGAAACGCACCTTGTCTATGTTTTCAATAAAGTCATTAACAAAAAAAATAATAAGGCAACAATAAACACTATCCTTCGACTTTTCGACTACCTTCGAAGTCGAAACGGTAGTCGAAAAGTCGAACATACAAAAAAAAGTTTTACTAACCCAACGCATCAGTGTGAGACAACATAAAACAAGCAAATAGTTGGTGATAATGATGATGGAAATGGTAATGGTGATATAAAAAATTACGACGATAATGAGCGGTGAGGTGGGTTGGTGAGTGTAAGGATGTCTCAAGCCCAACTAAATGCTTTATTTTGGAGTGAACACACCCGATGATGGTATTGAACGACAACTACAATATGGGAGAAATCATATACATATTATTTAAAAAAAACATTAAAAGACTCGCCATATTGACGGTAGTTTAGTATTAACGTAAGCTTGCACTCTGTGACCAAATATAATTTGTGGGCAAAATATTTTGATAAACACACGCACGCACTATCCACAGCGCAGCCGTGACAAACGAACAGACCAACATGACAAACAAACACAAACTACGGGACACGATGGAGTGGAGACGGCTCAGGCGGCGGCCGGCGCGCGACTCCGGCGCTACCCTAAATGTCACATGCAAGGTTCTGAGCTGCACTTTACGCACCAAGAAACATGAATTTATCGAGGGCTTTTTAAGAATTATCACTATTTGTTCCTGAGATTAGCGCGTTTAAACAAACAAACAAATCCTACAGCTTTATAATATTAGTATATATATATAAACGCGACGTGTCACGCGCCACGGCCGCAGAACAAACAAATACATCTAGCAATCTATCTACTCTCGCTTCCTGACACAGCAGTGACAGTGCGCACGCGCCGTCATTCCAACGAATACGCACTCGCACCTCGCCACTAACAAAAAAACCAACAAATAACTATATACAGTCTCTGTAAGAGACAATCCTAAACGAAAGATATGTCTTAGGGATACGATGACGTTTCGACCAGACGCGCGCGTCTCGACGCACACCACAACAGCGTTGAGTAGGACATGATACATTCAGACAAAATGTAGTAGCGGTTCAATACCGCAAACTGTGCTTACCTACTGTATATCGTACATCGCGGTACCCTTTACTGCACTGCTAGAAACGAGGCACACGCCACGCACTATGTTCTGTGATGGATTCAGAAAGAGTAAACCCGGAACTTTCAAAAGTATTTCTGAACGCCTCGCCTCATTCCAAGTGGGACATTGCAGTTTCAGTATTGAAAACCATTCTTTATAATAACGCATCCTACTTTATATTTGGTAATTATACTTTCTTTTACATACATACAAGCAAGAACATTTTATTTTCAACCCTTAACGTGATCCGTCAAACAAAACACATACTATAGGTACTTAAATATTTATAATTACTGAACGAAATGTTTAGATGTCAGTTGTGACTTGTGAAAACGACCGAATGAAGTTTGTTTATTTATTTAAATGAAAATGTTGATTGTCAAATAAGCTTCGCGAAATTAAAATATAACAAAGAAACGTTAGCATATACTAAGAGCGCACAAACACTTTTTGAGCAAGAACAACGTATTTGAACACTACTAATGTTATATTGATATTTTAATTATCCAAACGAAATCAGTTTATTACTAAATGAATTAGCAACACTAGTTCAGTACAAAAAAACGACTTTAACATAATTAATTTAATGTCATGTCGTACCCAACGCTACTCGACAGTATTGAAGCAAAACGAACAGGCGGACATTTTAACAAACAATCGCTGAAGGACATTGACCTCGCAACGGGCGGGCGCGGGGCGGCCGCCGGCGAGCGCGACTCTCGGCCTTGCGTGCACGCGACACAGGCGATTATTGCACGACACGACGACACTCGATTCACACATACAAATATCAACTTTAACACTGGGTAAGAACTACTATTTTTGATAACACGTCATTATGTTCTAGTGTTTGCAAATTGATATGTCCGTTTAATTTTATAATTCATAAATTAAATGTATAGGAAGAGGACAGCATAGGACGTCCACCCGAAAGATGGACAGACGATCTGACTAAAAGTGCAGGATCGCGCTGGACACAGGCCCTTTTGGAAATTACTTGGAGAGGCCTATGTCCTGTGGACGTGTGACAGTTGATATGATAATGATGATGGCATATTAATATATAAAAAAAAACATCTCACAGTGTGAATGTCGCCGCCGACCCGCGCACGCGCACCTACACCACTAACCCGCGCCCTGCCACAACACCCGGAAGACTGACCACACGACCGGCCAGAGACGCACCAAGCGCCAGCAACAATCAACTAATTAATCATAAAGCCGTAAACTAAAATTAGTACACAATTTTTAATTAATCATATAGTGATAGAATTAAAGCAACTAATTTAAGAAATATGTATTGAGCAAAATTATTGTAATAATACAAACACGTTTTGTTATATCCGTTGCTGGCGCGAGTGGCGCCCCAGCCGAAGACACAAACACACACACGCACGCACGCACGCACACAAACACGTAAACAACACAACTGGGCTCCACCACACATGTGTAGGAATCAAATGAATATACAATGGCCTACAATCGTGCGCCGTCTCTCTTCAATCGCCCGAAACAGAACGGGACAGCGCGACGTTTGACGTCACGAGCAAATACGCTACGCACGACACTGGTGACAACGGACTTTAAACACACTGGGTGATGCCGCGAAAGCGTTCAACATTACAATGAAAGAATTCGACAAACCTAAACAATTCACAAAATCAAATACATTAAAAAATACAATACAATAAAATAAAACATACATTTCCTTGAAAATCAAACACATGCTCTTCGAGAAAAAATGATTGAGAGCTCCACTGTAATCTGTCACTACACATAAATAATACATCTTCTGCGTTATAACAATCTTAAAATCTCTTTTCCATTCCCCATCGACCGGCACAAACAAACATACTTCATTTAGATATTTTCATTTACAATAAATATATATATATGTATAAGTAAATAAAATAAGATACACTTAGCCTATTGTGAGGATCGTCCGGACGCGGTAACTCGTTACAAAACTAATTTTAACTTCATTATAACAAAACTATATCATAATTACACATAAAGAAATTGCATACACACAAATATACAGCGTGTTCCGCGCTACACTTCCGTCCGTTTGCGTACTACTGATTTAAGTCGTCACTCGTCACTACAGAACACCCTATATAATTAATACCAGAGGACACGAAACGAACACGCTATAAATGGGATCGTTCGGTCAACTGGAGCACGGTACAGTTCGACAACGCCCTCCCCCCACCCTCCCTCCAGGCGGACGGCGGGCGGACCGGCGCCGGCGCACGACGGATATCACTACATTTACACATAGTTTAAAGGTATTTAACAAGGAAAATAAGGTGAACAATTATACAAAACTAAGAAAGTAAAGTAAAAGCATAGAGTAAAGTGGAAGGTCCCCGGGCGCCGCGCGCCCTCCAACGGAACCAAGCACGACCTTCGACCTTCAACCTTCGGCGAACGCGCCGGTTCCGTTGGCGTAACAGCGGGCGCGGTACGCCGGCCGCGCGGGACGCACGACGGATCAAACTTAAAGCTAAAACTAAGTGACTAAGGTCCGAACTAAACTAACCCGTATGAGCCCCCCCCACTTCCCCCACTACCGGTATTCCCCGAGCTCCAAATCAGCCAGTACAATTCCGTGGGGTCGCGACGTGGAAGTGCGCCGGCGCGGGCGCGCAGGCCTCTCGGCGCGCGGGGGCCTCTCGCCGCGCGCAGGCGGCGTCGCAGGCCGCGGGCCGCGTCACTCTGAGTTGAAATACTCGGACGCGTTCCCGCGACAGATGGGGCACGTCCGGTTGGACTGGAAACGTTTCAAGGTCAACATTTTAAAAACATTAAACAATATTTTAATTTTTCTAGTAATGTTACGTCAAATCTGTAATTTTCATCTTTCTTAACCAATTAAACGTCAGTGTCCTCATCTGAGTACACGCAAAAAATTTTACTTTAGTGTAAATCACAGGTCTCATCATCATGATCGTTATAGCCATTGGAAGTCCATTGCTGGACTTAGGCTTCCCCAAGAAAGGAGGAGTTTTGCCAATAATTGCCGAACTGGGCAAGCGAGTTGGCAATCAAAGAACAAACCTTTCGCGACGGGGATGCTGCTGCCCATTCCTATCCTATGCATTTGGGCTATACCTGGTATCTTAGTCGCCTCTTACGATACCTGGTACAGAGGGAGGTACTATTGTACTCTGCCGGTACCTCACGGCAAAGTACAGAGTAGTCACAGTTTAGTGGTAGCATGCTGGCCTGCCACAGATCTTTAAAAGGTTTTTGAGGGTAACTATTTAAGCCGACTTTATGATAAGAATGCACAGGTATACTGGTAAAAATACGCGGGTGTTGCGTTATTGTTTCTGTAGAAAGTGTCAGTAGAAAGTTGTGTCAACGAAACGGCGTGAGCAATCAGTGTAGTTATTTTCAGTACCGTCAGGTATTAGCAGAATAGAATAAGCACCTTCCACTGCACCAGGTGTCGTAAGCTACTAAGGCACGAGAACCGACAGATGGCGGTATATCTGTTACCGGCCAAACCCGATTTCAGGACAAACCAGTTTTGCCTAGGCGAAACTAGTTGTTCCTATACACGATAGGATTAACTAGTATAGCCTAGTTCAAACTAATTTGTCCTAAAGCCGATAGGTTAAACCAGTTTAGGCTAGTCCAAACTAATTTGTACTAAGCCCGATAGGATAAACCAGTTTAGGCTAGGCCAAACTAGTTGGTACTGATATAAATACGCCCACTTTAGGATAAACTGGTATGGTTACTGGTACTGGTATGGTTACTGGTACTGGTATGGT
>JACJUM010003272.1:2541421-2560924 GCA_020976665.1 Heortia vitessoides | reverse complement strand
GGTTACTGGTACTGGTATGGTTACTGGTACTGGTATGGTTACTGGTATGGTTGGTTAGGTTAGGTTAGGTTAGGTATTTATTTTGACTTTCTAGATATACTATAATGTTCAGACTAGACCATACCAGTTTATCCTAGAGTGTGCGTATTTATATCAGGACCAACTAGTTTGGCCTAGCCTAAACTGGTTATTCCTATCGGGCTTAGTACAAATTAATTTGGACTAGCCTAAACTGGTTTATCCTATCGGGTTTAGGACAAATTAGTTTGAACTAGGCTATACTAGTTAATCCTATCGCGTATAGGAATAACTAGTTTCGCCTAGGCAAAACTGGTTTGTCCTGAAATCGGGTTTGTCCGGTAACATATCCATCCGTGACAGTGCAGGTCAAAACCACAGGGTGGGGATGGGCAGCAGCATCTCCGTCGCGATTTCGTCGAGAAGCTTATGTCCAGCGGTGGACTTGCAGTGGCTGGTATGATGATACTCATCTTGAAAAGGCTAGGTCTAGCCTGTTCTTATAGGCACCTGTGTTTTATCGTTGTATTAGAAGTGTCCCAAGCGCACTCTGCACGAATATTGCGTCCGGGGCTTGCTTTGTGTGTGTGTGTCTTAGTATGTGTGTGAGCACTCACCCGCAGCCACTTGTCGACACACTTGGCGTGGAACTCGTGCGCGCACGGCAGCACGCGCAGCGTCTGCCTCGCCTCGAACTCGCACATGCACACCACGCACGACGTCTGCTCGCCTGCGCACACAACAAGCGTCAGCCCCAGTCGAGAGACGAGCTCCGGTTTGGAGAGCGAGTGACAATTACATAACCACTCTTAAAGTGTCCCTCTCTCGCCCTCTCACTGGCACTTCACATTCCACAATCAGTTATACTCAACACACACTTCACTCGTAGAGCAGTTCACCGCGTGCAGTCCCTGCCCTAACGAGCGGTAATTGTAAATTTAACAACGCCCAACGACGGCCGCTCGAGCCAAGGTCGAGTCTTTAGAGGCGCCCTCGGGTGATCGTCGTCGATCTCGCTCAGATCCGCGAGCCCTGCGAGACGACTATACACGCGGGGCTAACGACCGACCTCGCCCTCAAAACAAATCTAATATATAAAATTCTCGTGTCACTATGTACGTTATTGAAATCCTCTGAAACGGCTCGACAGATTTTGGTGAAATTCTAGTGTGCATATCGGCTAGGGTGGGAGAATCGAACAACATCAATTTTTCATCCCCCCAAATGTTGAGGGGGATGAAACCCTAAATTTTTGTTTTTATTTCATTATGATTCAGCATACACAAATACATAAAGCCTAAATTTTCACCCTTCTGTCACAAACTCCTATTTTTATAGTCATTTTAGTAATTTTATATAACTTAATTGATAGAACAACGTTTGCCGGTACAGCTAGTAGAATATTTATTAATATTAATCTATTGGTATATAACTAAAATCTCAAATCTCAGTCCAAATGGTGACATGAAAGATGTTGGACTGGAAATATGACAAAGGCGGTTTGAAGGCACAGTAATCCCGTCGATTAATTTGTTAGGCAGAAGGTGGTTTGCACCTCAGACTGACTGGCCCTGGAGTGAGACCCTGGCGAATCTTCGGCGAGAACTATTGTTGGAAAGACTTCAGACCTCTTGATCCAAATACTTGGCGAGCACAGTAAGAAGCCCCGGATCTTCGAAACATAATATTTAACTGAAGCAAACCGCTTCGAAGTACTCAGGGTCACTGCTCTGACTGCTTCTATATGAAGCACCTATCCCAAAGTGTTTTGTGGCGAAAACTTATATAGCTAGACTGGAATCGAAGTATCAGAGAGCGGCAGAGCTCACCTTGGTGCGTCTGCGGCGAGAACTTGTAGCTGGGCAACTGCTCGATCTCCTGGCGCGCGAGCCCGCGCGGTTTGGCCTCGCCAAGGCGCTCGGCCAGCGACAGTAGCGCCTCGTAGTTCTCCGTCTCCGGCGACTCGCCCGCCTCTTCGCGCGCCTCCGCGTACGGCGACACAGGGAACATCGCCAGCAGATTCAGGAACACCTGCCGACGCACACGCTTACATTACACACTATTGAATGAAGCACGCAGCATAAGGGGCACTTCGATTATCCCCCTGATTCTTCTTCCAATGAAGGCGTTGTTTAGTCTGAGATCTAAGTACTGGCATATATATAGTATAGGCAAATGGCACACAGATCTGATGGACTATGGGGCTGTAAACTTTAGAAATGGAGATCACGCATCGGCAAACGCAGTGGACGTATTCCACCGATAGACGATCTGACTAGAAAGAATCACGCGACAAATTCAGGTCGCATGCAATCGATCACAATAGAAATCTCTCGAGGAGGTCTAAGTCCAGTAGCGGACTTCCTCGATATGATACGACAGCAGGCGGTTGTAAGCAGTCATAAAGAAGATGTACATATGTTTCAAATAAACGAAGACAATTGGAAGTGTGGCTGAATAGAAGATGTTTGAAGGAAGGCGACGAGTTTGGACTTAGGCTTAGTTTGAATACGTCGGTAGACCGGAGAACGGTAGGATTGTTTAAATACCGCCGGCTGTTGCATAAAACTCTATATATCAGAAAAATGTATTCGTGTCTAGAGGTTTGGTGAGAGAGCGATCAGAACTTTGCACCAATAATCCAGAGGATCGATTCTTACTTCAGCCTCTTGGAACTTTCTAGAAAACAAAAAACTATGGTATCAGGACAATATATAAAAATTTTCACACTGTTTACACATTGCATTAACAACAAGAGAGAGAGTAAGCTTGTCAAATGAGTACTACTTGTATCATTTAAACGTTATTAAGATTATAAAATTTACCTTATAATAGATAATTACTCGAACCTTCCCAGACTTATTCAAGTAGATCTAGAAAGGGGACACGGTTGAACTGGGCAGGAGTCGGTCCCAGAAAGTGGTGGGAGCGAATGGTGAGAGACGTACCTGGTAGGTGGGCGGCGGCGGCGGCAGCGACAGCGGCGAAGCGACGTGCAGCTGCGGCAACGCCGCTCCCACCAGCCCGCCACCTCCCTGCGACGTACCCAAACAGCGTTATACATGTATACCCGCCACACAGGCCAGCCAAACACAAGTCCTGGGTGGGATCGAACCCACGACCTTTGGCGCACAATCCATCTGCGCCATCGGACCCATCAGTTCAAGTTAATGTGGAGATGAAATACATAAAGATATTTCTTTAGCTAACACAAAATTGTATTAAAAAAAGCATTACATACACAAGAAAACAAACTGATCTTAAAACAATATAGATTATGGTTAAATATGGACATCCCGGCGTCCCTGGCGACCGCATTAGTACATTTACAAGTAATACCTGCGCGTGAATGTGGTGTATCGCGTGGTGAGGCCACCGCGGCGCGTGACGCACGTAGGGGCGCGCAGCGCGGGACCCCGACCCCACCACGCCGACGCCAACGCCCACTCCCACACCTGAGCCCACGCCCACGCCCACACCCACGCCGCCGCCGTTGCGGCGCTGCCGGGAGAAGAACACATAGCGTCAGCAATGAGTCAGTGTGAGCGAGGTCACGCAAGCTTTAGAATCGTCGATGTAAAGAACCGGTTTTCTAGTCTTCTGGCTTGCTTTGGTCAATGTGACGAGAACGCACTTCTTCTGCGTACTTCTAGTAATTAGTCTGTAACATTCCCGTGTAAGAGTTCCACCTCATCAAAGAAGACCTCTTAGAAAGGTCACCAGTATTGATGTCTTATTGTCACCTATTTCTACCACAAAACAGCGATGTTCGTATTGCTAAGTTCCGGTTTGAAGAGTGAGAGATGCACTGAAATTACTTAACCATGCCATTAGTCCCTTACCCCAACTGAGGAGGGTTCGACATCCCTGCTAATATATAAGCATTATTTATTCTGATCTGGGTGTTAGAGGTCATTCTATGGTTTCCATAATACATGGTTGAGAACCCGCGAGTTATTTCTAAATATAGCAAATGCACATGGTGATGTGGCGGCACTCACGTGGTGGTGGTGCGAGAGCGCGTGTCGCGCGTGGTGCGGCGCCATCAGCTCCAGCGGCGCGCCGCGCGCCTGTGCAATACACACGCATACACACGTTAACAACAGAAACTGAGGAAAGTTATAGGTGATCTAACATAGTTACTATTAGAACCTTAAAAATCTTTACGCTTTAGGCTTGTAACTGATCATGAGGTACCAGCAGAGTAGAGCAAAAACTTACTCTGTACAAGAATCGTGAGAAGGGATTGAGATAAATCAAACGACAAATGTGGGGTACTGGCATGATGGATAAGTCATCATCATCATTATACCAGACATTGGAGGTCCACTGCTTGACATAGGCCTCTCCAAGAAAGAAGGTTTTTTGACTACAATTACCGCGTTGGGCAAGCGTGTTGGCAATCGCAGAGCGCAGCTTTCGCAACGGGAATGCTGCTGTCCATCCCCGCCCTGTGCATTTGAGTTGCACTGTTTCGGATGGATATACCATCATTTGTCGGTTCTCGTATCTAAGTCTTCGGACCTGATGCAGTAGGAGGTTCTATTCTACTCCGCCGGCACCTCATAAATCTCGTTGTTCCGGATTAATTATTCCTGTAGAACGACCCCTGATCGACACGGGCCTCCCCCAGGAAAGGAGGAATTGTGGCGCTAGTCAGACGTGGGGGCAATTGCAGAGCGACCTATCTTTGCCTTGTTGCAATTGAGCTAAGCCGTTCTGTGTGTGTGGTATACACAATATGGTCATCTGCTGGTTCCAGGATCTCAGAATCCTCTTACGCTATCTGTCTGTCGCCTGTACTTCTATAAAGTATGAGAGTACTACCTCAGTGGCGAGCAGAACCGGCGCGTGGTGCAAGTCGGCGGCGGGCTGCAGCGGCGACAGCGCGCCCTCGCCCGCGCCGCCCAGCATCTCCAGCCGCCCGCCCTCCGCACGCTGCACACATGCACACACACGTCAAATATGTGACACACACACATAGTTTTTCCATTCATTGTTGTCAATACTCACCTACAATTGACATTCAATAAATTAAAGGAAAAATGTTCTATACACAAATGTATCTATCATAAAAATCGTTCGAATCATGGACTTGTATAGTAACAAAAATAAGGCCCTGTGTTTAATAAATACCATTAATTTTACTATATTTCTATCGCAATACACGATGTCAAAACATCCGGCTCGAAGGATCACGATGACTCACTGATTCTACACAAAAAAAACTTCTGAAAATGAATTCTTTGCTTGTCCAACAATAAATTGGATCATGTCGCTCGAATAAGTTCCGGGAATCATCCAGCCTCCGCCTCCGCAAGTCCACGAGACGAACCGACAGACAGCAACAAGACAGTAACAATAGAAACAAACGCGCTCGCCCTTCGACACGCATACTCACCTGCGAGTTGGCAATGTAGTGCGTGTGCGCGTGCGCGTGCGGGTGAGCGTGCGCGTGCGCATGCGGGTGCGGCGGCGACGCGAACGGCCCGCGCGGCGCGTGCGGCGCGAACCCGCCGTGGTACTGCAGGCCCGCGTACACGCCGCCCATCTGACACAGTCGCCGGCGTATAAACGTCACACTCCTTAGCGGCGCACGCGGCGGCCGAGCGGGCGCCCATAAGAACCTCACTCTCTTAGGAGTAGGTGCTTGCGGTGCGTTGTCGCGATATGGATACGACTGTGGCTCCATTTATCAATATTTAAACAATTAAAGTTGTGTTTTTGGTTTGACGAAAGCAATTAATTTTGTTACAGAGATGAAGGAAGTGTCAGTAGGGTTGCCAATCATACTTTATTTTAACGTTTTACATACAAATAAAGTAAGCCAGAACACTTTATTTTCATCCTTTACAGTAATCTGTAAAACAAAATCGGATAATGGAAACGATACAACTATTGAACGAATTGTTAAACGTCAGTATGTCTTGTGAATGTGACAGAGCAGTTTGTTTATTAAATTAATTTTTTATGTTGGATAGTCAAAAAATCTTTGCAACATTAAAAGATAACAAAAAATGCACTAGCATTTATTAAAGCAATAAATATACTTATATTTCCTCCTAATACTTTATTTTTCTTTCTTTCCTACTCAAACCTGGTTTATACGTTTTTTTTTATCAAAGTTGGCAACCCTAGGTGTCAGCCAGCAGGGGCGTATCCATATAAATATCAATGCGCCCACGATCCCAGTGAGCGCGCGCTCGGCCACGACAATGCATTCTCGCGGCGCGCGACCGACGCACCACGAGGTGGTGACGGCGTCCCCCTCGTGGAATACTTGGATTAGTATTGGAGTAAGCTTTGCTCTAGTTTTGGTCGAAGCGAGGAGATCGCGGTGCCACCCTTTATTATTTTTTTATAGATTTAATAAATATTGACTTTTTACTCCCATATAAGATCTGCTGGCATCGCGACGTCCTCACTAGCCTAGCCCTCGAAACCAACTATCTGCTTCTGTCTCACCACCAATGTACCATAAGGGCAGAGCTTCCATACTCAAGTCGGGTTAAGGTTAAGGTTAAGGTTAATTATTATATCAGCCATTGGATGTCCAGTGCTTGACATAGGCCTCCCCAAGAATGGGGGGAATTTTGCCCATAATTGCCGCACTGGGCATGTGTGTGTGGGCATGTACGAGGATGCTGCCCATCCCCACCCTGCGCATTTAAGCTGTACTGCTTCGAATGGCTATACCACTATCTGTCGGTTCTGGTACCTCAGTCGCCTCTTACAAATAGTGCAGTAGGAGGTACTATTCTACTCTGCTGGTACCTTACTAACACTTTTTCATATTACCGATAATATTTACTAGACAAAAGTTAACTTGTATCAGGTGACAGGCGGGACTCGAACCATTGTCCAGCAGTGGACTTTCAATGGCTGGTATGATGAATATGAAAAGGTAGGTTGGTGCGCGAGAGACAGTGGCGAATGCGAAGTCGAGGGCATTTGTTAGTGTTACAAGACGTGGCGCGTCGGCCGCTAACACACACCGTAAACCAAAGAGGAAACCCGGTTCTGTAAAAGCCAAGATTCTCATCCCGTCCTAAGGTGAAGCGACATACATACGTGTATAGATATTATACAGAAAGAAAATTATCAAACAAAAAAAACATATAACCAACGCAAAAAACAAGCCGCCACGGGGAGATAATAGCTCTTATTCCAAACGTAGTAAGATCGTATATAAAAGTAACAGTACATGCTCGAAATAAACGTGGTAATATAGACTATGCGTATAAAATATACTTATATGATATATGTATATATAGAAATGAACGTGAAAACATATATAGTAACTTGAACATCGCCACCGACTAATTAGCGGTAGTGGGGTGTGGGGGGGCTTGAGGGGCAACGGGGTGCGCTGGCGACATACTAGAGGTATATGCGTACATAAAATATATAAGTGTGTGAATGGGTAGGGTATACAGTTAGAACGAGAAAAAAACCTAGTGCTCGACTAAGGCTATGTATTCAAGGTCCATTCCGACCGGGCGGGGCAGCAACCACACGCGAGGCGTCTCACAGCCAACACTAAGGAAGCGGCCAGCCAAAAATTTTCGTATGTCCTCGTTAATCAAATCTACTGGATTGAAGCGACGCGCGGGAGGGCGGCCGGGAGGCACGCGGGGGCGGCCGAGGGGCGCGCGGTCGCGGCGCTCGCTCTCTTTACTCTGCATTGACTAGGCTTGCCACCAGGACTCTCTTGTAAGCTTCGCAATTTAATCAGCCATCCTCGCCTAGCCATTACAATCGTCTTTTGTTTCGGGTAAATAATATCAGGAAGATGGTTTCTGACCTTCCATAAAGTAGTTACAAACGTTTCTTATGGAAACATGTACCATATTTGTTTAACATTATTTTGCCGTGTAGAATAGTATCAGGAGTCGTATGAGAAGTCTAAGGTACCAGAACTGACTGATGGCGGTTTATCCATTCAAGACAGTGTAGCATAAACGCACAGGGCGGGGATGAGCGAGGTTGCACTATGCGATTGCCAACACGCTTGCTTAGCGCGGCAATTATGGCAAAATTACCTTGGGGAGGCCTATATGCAACAGTGGACTTGCAATGACAGTAATGACGCCTTTTGAAGGTGGCAACACTGTCGTCAACAGACGTACTGACGAACAGACACGTGGCGCCCCGGTCATCAAAATGGCGACCGGTGCCGCCTCGACCTTGAGCTCGGAGCCGCCAACGACCGTCACCACACGAGCCGAGTTTTGAGAACGCTCGTAATTCACGTGGACTGACTCTTAAGAGTTGAACGAGGAGGGGGGCCGGGGGACTTGAAGGGGGCCAGGGGACCGGAGGGGGGCCAGGGGACTGTAGAGGGGCCAGGGGGCTGGAGGGGGGCCAGGGGACTGGACTGGGAGCACGATTTGGATAGATAGCTAGGTAAAACTATCACAATAACACTTCTTGGAATTGACAGCGCGCGGTATAAAAGTGATTATTAACTTTACGGTTATTTTGAAAAATATATCCTCTTATAATCGTATATTTTTCTAATTGTTAATTTTACATAAACTTAAAATAATAACCAAGCAGGAATAAAGCAGCGTAAAATATCTAGAGGAAACAATATATAATTGCATTATGGGACAGGGGGTCGCGAGCAGCCAGGAGTGGTAGTGGCGGGATGAGGGGGTTGTGAGGGGGAGGGGGGGGTGAGGAGAGTCAACCACGCGGCTCACCAGCGCCTCCTCTACCACAGCCAAATACACGAAAACACGAACACATTCACAGGGTATCGAAAAGTGTGTATAAAATCGAAGCATGCGATACACGAAGACTTAAACGTGGGGAGGGGGTGTTAGTTGAAAATATTTGATGGGTCGACGCGTCGGCCGTCTTTACACGCGGCGAGCGAGCGGAGCGTGCTGCCGAGAACCGGTGCCACGCCCCGCCCACTTCACCCCGCACTAAGCAATGGCGCCGAATCTTCGTCTCGTCAAGTTGTGTAATCTCCAAATAAATTTAAAGGATCGGTCCAGAAGTGTAGGATGAGTAAAACATCAACAACTGTATGGTATTTGACAGTAAGCGTGCGCAGCGCTCGGCCCGCGGTCGTACCGCGGTCGGTCCGCGATCGGTCCGCGACGCCGGCCGAAGGTAGCGCACGTCTACACGCGGACATGTATCACCTAATGTCATCAAGCACTGTGCAGACAGTCTATTATATTACATACGTCAGGTAATGTAAGATTAAGAAATAATGCCATATTAACCGGGTAATAAGAAAGCGCATTCCGCGATAGGCCAATCCGAGCTGGTGGTGGTCCCCGCGCCGGTGCATTGTTTGTTAATCTCACAGTGGAACGTGATGCACACATCATCTATGCAGCCTACCGCTAGTCACCTCGCTAGTCACACTGCGGCTAGCAGCCTCTGGGCAGTCTCCTCTATCAAGACCGTGTAGCATTAGCAGAAGTGTTAAGATCACGAATTAAGTAAAAGTGGCTACAGTCAAAAAACCTCTCGACCGTACGACCTGAGCTGTAACTCATATTATATACAACCATAAACGACCATAACCCATTCCACACGCTCCTAGTTTCCACACAAAAGTACTTGATATCTATGGCAGTGACGCGATGGGCGGCCGCCCTCGCCTCACTCCGGACACCACGTTTGTAGGATACCAAAACCATGCAAATAAAGGGTTAAAATAAAAGCGAGCTAGGACTGCGGACCAGCAACTGAGCAACCTTGAAACGATCAGAATATTTATATAGACATTGTGAGAGATGATGGTAGACTCGGTGTACCCAGTTGCTGGTCCGCCAGCGGCGAGAACGGTCACAGCTGGTCGTGGTCGATTCACAACAATTTTAGTACCCGCCCCCTATTCGGTGAGTTCGGACGCTGCCTCATCCGCTCTCTACACACAATCCACAAACCTTACTTGTACTACACACGAGACACGTTAATAATTAAAAATTGTAATATATTTAAAGAACACAATGCGTGAATTCAAGTTATAATTAAATGGACTAGAGAAGTGCAATTATTCAGCGTAGTACTGTCGAAAGCAGACATAAATCCAAAAAGGGTGCTCAACACACGAACGTAAGAAGAAACGCCCGGAGACGTGATGCAATATCTAATTAAGAAAATATCGCGCAATCGCTATATCGGAAGCTAAACAAGAGTATATTGATAAAGATGCAACAGATGTTGTCGGCTGAATGTGAGAAGTTCCCGTGTCAAGTATTGTACTCAGACACAGCATCATGAGAGCTGCAAATAGCGAGAAACACGGTGCTAAGTCATTAGTGAAAACTAAAGCTAACACAGAACCGCGAGAGTTGCAGTCCACCAACACGACTCCGAGGGGGCCGTGACTAGCAAATAAGATGCAGCTCTAAATCAACCGTCGATCTAAACTCAAGCTAATACACGTAGAGGTCGTAATAAAAATGTAATGTGTGATGATACAAATGGATAATGAGAAAGCAACGTCCAGTACAAACGCTAAAACGTCGGCGAACGAGCGTACAACTATCGCACTCTAGTGCGCGGACATCTCGCAAGCGACAATTGACCGATGTCAGAACCGCGCTACCGATCCCTCCCCCCTCGACCGACGCATCTGGGCATGCATATGTGCTTAATTCATGGAGTCCACGTGTCGCAAGGCAGGGCCGCTCCGCCAGCTCCCCGCGCGGGCAGCCCTCGCATGGCTGGATACATTGAACGACTATTTCCAAACGCTTGTGCTTATATTTCATACAGTGCTCGTATATCATAAAGTTTGATGATTGAATTCGAATTTTTGGCTTGTTATATCTTTGCCCATTAAATACGTTGTTATTTACAATGGAGGACGGATTCCCGATCGTTCTATCTAAACATTTCTCATATTAATATCGTTTGGAAATCTAATAAATAACTTTTCTGGAGTCTTTAATGTTGTGTTGTTACAATTTGGCACTATACATCAACGATACGTTAAATGAAAGCTCATTATTAATTATAAAAAAATATAAAGTTCAATGAACTCTCGTACGTGTTGTTTGACATTTATTTGTTTCTGTTCTTATGACGTCATGAAAATGGCGGATGTCGGTTTGGCGCGGATATTTATTGTTTAAATTGTGAACTTTTTTCTATGTACAAAGCGATATTATATCCATACTATTTAAAATATATTAAAAAGAAATAGAATTGTCTATCGTGCGTACTGTTGACTCGCCATTGCTTTTTAAGTTCAATGGTCAAGGTGAAACTATATACTATTTTGTTTTGTATATAATGTAATCTTAAGGTAAATCTGTTGCAAAGCACACAGTGACCCATCCGTCGTGAATAGAACACGTCAAGTAACATTAGTTATTCGTGTCAGAACTATTGGTAGATTATGAGGTGTCACAGCGATTTGAGAATAGACCCAACGTATCCATGACCATTCCTCCGAACTGGAGCTCGCTCACTCGCCACTTCGACCGCCATGCGACCACCGAGCGAGTCAACGAGTCAAGCGGGTGGGTTGCCGTATCGTGCTGTGATGCAGCGGGACTTAAGCTCCAAGTAGGGTATACTCCATCCACTCTGTCACGCCAAACGCCTCATGCCTCCATCTAATGTGCTGAGGAAACTAATCCCTTATCTTTACAGTTTCAGCGTGACAGAACAGGTACGTAGCCTAAATTAGATTATTAGAAATAGTCGTGTCCGATTCTGAAAGGTCGAGCGACATCTAGACTACAATGCTAGGAAGATCGGAACATATTTAGCAGATCTATTCAGTCTGGAAAGGCATATCTATTGGTGAAGCGTAAACCTTTTAGAATCAGACTACAGCTACAGAATTCCAGTTAAACAAAACCAGCTTGAAACAACGTTCATAGAGGATCTAACAATTCAAGTAATGTGTTCAATTCGTATTTAGTGTTGTGCTACAACAGATAAGGCACGCTGGAGGATCCGCGCCGGCCACACGCCCGCAACCTGTTAGTACAGTAGACGCAATACAATTATTGACAATTTTGACACGTGTTCAATCTTGACTGACAATATGGCAACTGTAACACTGACTCGAACGTCATCCATTCAAAAACTAATTAGATTGACGTGAAAAAGAGGATATAAGCTGTTGTGACAGCGATTTCAGTCAAGAGGGAACGCCACGCAGGATCCCCAGGGAAGAGGCGAGCAGAGAGTGTGTCCGACGCGGCATTGATAAAGTACAAGTATGAGCCGCCGAGCCGGAACGCTGCGATGAGTGCACGCACCTCACCAGAAGCTGTAAACACTATAACCAAACCACATGACAGGCGGGCTACCGCGAGTCTCGCCACCACGCAACACCCTTATCAGCGACATGGTCACTGCCCATTGCTAATCAGTCAATATAATCTGACGCTCGTTTGGGCCGTTACCCAAGTTTTGGTGTTAGATTTGATCGATGATATATATCGATCGCGTATCAACAAGTTGACAATTAAACATGAGTACATTTACAGCATAGATAGCAAGTGGATATACATGGAGAGCAGAACCATTGGGTCGCCAACCATACTTTACAATAATGTATCCCACTTTATTTTTTGTTATTATACTTTTTGTTATTTTACTTTTACATACAAAAGTATGCAACAATACTTCTTTTCAACCCTTACAGTAAACCGTCTAACAAAATCAGATATTGGAAGCGATATACAATTACTGAACGAATTGTTAGATGTCACTATGTCTTGTGAATGTGACATTATTTATTCAAATATATAAATGTTGATTGTAAAACAAACTTTGCAACATTTAAAGATAACAAAGATATTGCACTAAAATGTACTAAAAGCTCATAAAATCATGACATGACACATGAAATATACTTTTTTCTTTCTTTCTCTTTAATACTCCCCAACTTTTTTCTTTTTAATACTCCCCAATCACATTTTCTTCGTTTATTGGCCGAATTCAAACGATAAGGCCGCTAATTGTATTATAATTTACAAGTTTTATTTTTCTTTATGTAATTAACTGTGTACAATATAGAGTATATTATTATTATATATTATTTTCAACCCAAACCAGTTAATAAGTTTTTTTTTTAAGTTGGCAACCCTAGTTGAACCCTAGTTGGCAACCCTGACACCCGCCAAGCAATATTAATAAGCTCGATTATGGTGAGTCATGTTGTGGTGCAAGATTCGCGGCGTCCCGCAATTCTCGTCTACGGACCCGGTAACTATTAGGTACATCTCGAACAAGCGACAGATCCAGCCAGCCACAAATGAGCAACAAAACCTCTGGAGGGTCGTCCGCGGGGCGCCCCCCCGCACCGGGGGGCGCCGCGCCTCGCCCCCGGACCCCCGGACCCCCGACCCCAGCCTCGCACACTCGCAAAAATATATACGAACCAATCGACGATCATTTCCAATTTACATTAAAAGTAATTAAATATCAACAAATTGACTTTAGTTAATGTCCCGAACAATGCTAGAGGCGTTTGAACAGTTGTGTGCGTGTGCGCAGTGTGCGCGGGCGGGGCGCGGGTGTGGCGGGGACGCGGAGGCGCGCGGTGGGCGGCGGCGGTACCTGGTAGCGCAGGTGCGGCAGCGCGGGCAGCATGGCGGCGCCCCACAGCTCGCCGCCCGCCGTCACCTGCCACACGACACTGCCCGCTAAGCCTACGCGCCCTGTTGCGCTCTATCGGGCCGGCACTACTCACCATTAAATACTTCCACCACTTTTATTTATACTTTCAAATTTTGTATTATCTGTTTGCTTTAAGTGAAAATGATTATATATTTTTATAAGATTTAAACATTAATTAATTTTAAAAAACAATGAAAATTTTAATTATAAGTATTCTTAATTTAAGTATATTTTAAAATGCCAGCCCGCTATGTCGCAACATGTTCACAGTATATAATGTACCTTAAAACTAAACTTATATTGACTTAAAATACACCTCACTCACAATATTTCCAGTTATATATGCTATGCCCAGATCTCATCTCGTATTCGACCCTTCGATGAAAGTTAAAAACACAGATAGATCATACCTACGATTTACATTTTATATGAAATTCAACCAAAAACAAAAAAAAACTACCCTACCTAGAACGACACATACATTATAGGTATACATTGACTGGTCTGTATGTATGTTTTATGACTTTTGTGTGTATCGGCAGTGTAAATCGAGGTACCCTATACTTCACAGTCATCATCCTCGCGTTATCGCACATATCCTAAGCTCCCGCAAAAAACATTATACACTTCTGCATTTCTTTTAGATTGAACTTGTGTAATACGAGTCAAACCGAGCATTGGATAAACTGCTTATCTATAAGAACACTCCTTTTATAATTTTCCAAATGGAACAAATATACTCGTACGTTAAAATAAACTGCTAATAGAAAATTATAATATTGACTTGTCCAATATTCATTTTAACATATTCCATACTCAATATTTATGAATAATTTTAATTTCTGGTGTGGTAGCTTCGATGTGAGTTGGAGTGTAATTTGGTCATTTCTGTATCGGCAAACTAATAGGGCGCGTGACGTCATTTGTCAGTAATACGATTGGACTATCATTCAGTGCGTCAAAGAGAAATAACTCAAGTCATTTTTCATTGAAATTAGCGTCCACCAGAGGATAATGTATTTAATAATGTAATATATCAATCACAGTACAATTCAATGACCCATTTCCCCACGAAACGCAACTACCCTCCAACTCACACGCGCGCCCACGCCGCTGGCCCCTCCCGATCCCCGTGCGCGCACATACCTGGTTGCGGGGCGCGTGCGCGTGGGGGTGCGCGTGCGCGTGCGGGTGCGGGTGCGGCGCGTGCGCGTGCGCGTGGTCCGGATGGCGGTGGTGCGTGTGCGGCGCATGGTGCGGCCACACGCCGCCGCCGCCCAGCGCGGACAGCCGCGCGCCGCGGTACGACATCTGTGCCGGAGTTCAACGCTTAACAACAATCTAACTCAATAACAAACCTGATGATCCACCTCATAGCTGTGATCGTAGGCTTCAGTCTCGTAACTTTATGGTATTTATAGTAAATAGCATAGCTACCACACGGTAGGCCCGACGTAACATAGTATGTATTACGCACCCACAGTTTCAACCCAGTTTTACCCCCTTAGGGGATATTTTCGATAAAATATCTTATACCTGTTTTACGACTCTCAATTAAGAATCTTTAGTGAATTTCAATCAAATAACTTCAAAAAGATCAAAGCTTCGTTATACCTCCTTAGGCGATATTTTTTTTAAAAGCCGTAGTGAGCGTCCACCGACCTGGTTCATGTCGAGCAGCAGCGGAGCGTGGTGCGCGTGGTGAGCGTGGTGAGCGTGATGCGCGTGCGCCGGCTCCAACAGCCGCTCGTGCCACACGCCGCCGCCGCCGCCACCGCTTACGTACCGCATGCGCCGGCTGCAACACGCGCACGCGCAAGCCATTACATCAGTGTCGCCTTAATACCGGCAATTCAAGCCTCGTAGAGATAATGGTGTATAGTAAACTGTCCACTGCCAGCTACTGAGTCGCTATACATTATTATAGCCATTGAAGGCCAGTGTTAGTCACAGGGGTGGGGGGGAGGGAAGACCCAAAAAGGGGGAATTTTGCTCATAACTAACCATCTATGCATTTGAGCTACACTGTCTCGGATGGATATACCGCCATCTGTCGGTTCTGGTAGCTTAGTCGCCTCTTATAATACCTGGTACAGAGGGAGGTACTATTCTTCTCTGCCGGTACGTCACTCCACTACCGGCAGGATTCGCTCTTAGAGAGTATTACGTCACTGCGAAGTATTGACACAGCGACGACAAGAATTGCAAATTATTACAAGGAGTCGTCAAAGATCGTCCATATACCATCATGAACATCAAGACATTAATACAAATATACAATATTATCCATTATGGATCGTGGGTTCAGTTTCCACTTGAGGTTCTTGACACTGGGAAGGACGAGCGTAATGCTGTACTACTCAGACGTTGATTCGAGCGCCACCGGAGGGATATGCGAGGCAGTTCATTGAAGAAAGACCCTATGTCCGATTGTTCATCGGTACGGGGCCGACATCTATTGCTCGAGGGCGCCTCTGGAGCAGCACCTCAGCTCTAGTGGGTGTCGTTAGGTACAGTCTATCGTTCTTTGCAAAGGAGGACTGAGTGAATCCAAGCCCACTAGTGCCAGCAGCACGATTTAATCAATGGTCATGTATTGGCTAATATATTAGGTTTTATGCGACATGTGTACGCGATCCTGCGGAGTCTCTCTGAACCGATCGTCTGGTGATCCCTACTCTAAAACGGCTTTCGAAGTCTACGTGAAATGAAAGTTGGTTAATGCAAATCCGATTTGCTTTCACGCTTGAACTAAACCACCAATCATAATGATATTCTGCACCAACAAATTAAGGAGCATAGAAAACAAGTTGAAGTACCTTGTGTTCAGAAAACTGTGTAGTCACTGGTGGCGTCATCATCATCATATCAGCCATTGGAAGTCTACCGATGGACAAAGATCTCTCCATGACTCAGAAACGGGGATGCTGCTGCCCATCGCCGCCCTAAGCATTTGAGCTGCACATTTTCGGATGGATAAACCGCCATGTGTCGGTTTTGATACCTTAGTCGCCTACGACACATGGTAAAGGGGGTCGTATATGTTTAATATACTCACGGAGGCTGGTAGTGGTGCCTGGGCGTCCGTCTTTCTACTGTGGGCGCCGACACTGAGACATTGCTCTCGCCTGAAACACGCATTGTACACTAAGTATGTAGACTACAACACGACACTGATACATGCTTTAGAGGTCACTGTCTTGCTTCTCTCCAAGGACTATGATATCGGGCTCTTCAAAAAGGTCGTGAACAGGATTTTTAAGGGTCGGCACTACTAAATTGACACTCTACGAACGCTCAGTTTTTCTTTGTTTCTTCACGCGCGGTAACAGGTCTGTCGCAGTTTTCCGCGTAGATCTCCCCAAAATAACCCTGATGAAGACCCCGAGGTGTGCGCCCTTATCTCTCATTCTCCCTCTCCTCAGCCAGGTGCCCTCATTCCCAACTCATCCCTATCATCTGAATTAAGAATTCCTCTTGGTCTGCAAAACCTGTTTAAACCTTGAAGACTAACCAGTTCAAACACTACAAATGTCGTCTTAATGCCTAAGGCATGAGGGCACTCCATGATCGGAAATGTGGTTAGCGTGGTAGGACGGAGGACGTCCAGCTTTATCACTTCTGGAATAAACCATTGCATGTACTATTCGTCATACCAGCTATTGGAAGTCCACAGCTGAACATAAGCCTCTCCAAGAGGAGGTTATTTGCCCACAATTGCCGCTCTGGGCAAGCGTGTTGATGATTGCAGAGCACAGCTATCGTGACCGGGATGCTGCTGCCCATCCCCGCCCTGTGCATTAGGGGTGCGCTGTTTCGGGTGGATATACCGTCATCTCTCGGTTTAAGTACCTTAATCGCCTCTTACGACACCTTGTGCAGTAGAAGGTACTATTCTATTCCGCCGGTTCCTTACGGTACATGTACTCTTGGTAAATATCAAATCCTGATTCTTGATCATCTAGAAGTTTGCTATCCATCTAGGGTGGCTACATCAAGAGAGAGATCATATATGTATTTCTGGACAAAGGTGGTCGTTTCTGACCGGAACCACCATGGAATACTAGTCCTAAATCCTGGATAGAGACAGCCCACTACAAGCAATACCGGATGCTCTCATAAGGATTAGACCAGCACGTACCAGACGATAGATGTCTAGAGATGCGACGTCGCTTCCGACTGGGGCTGTCGCCGGCCTTCGAGGACAGCTCGCCATCGGAGGAGCCGCCACCACTTACCATCGACTCCACCGGACCCTCCAGCGGGTTAGTGTCCTGCAATAAATCACATCACCACACTCATTATAGATTCACTTGATAAGGTTCGGGACCAATTGACAGGTATGTCAATTGGTCCCGTATTGGTTAAATATGTATGCGTGTCTTATGTCTGTATTGTCCCTGTCTTGAGCATCAAGAGTTGCTGGTTCGATTCCCAGCCAGGACAAACATGTATATGATGAATATGTAGTTATTTTGTGATTCCTCTGTTGACATTGACCTAACTCCGAGTCTATTTCGGAGTATTACACTTAGTGTAAATGTAATAAAATAAAAAATAGATGTTCTTGGTATTTGAACAGAGATATGGCCGTCAAGAACCCTCATAAATGCACGTAAAGGCTCGACAATCAGACGAATACATTTTGTTATCTGTTTGCTCTCATTCATACAGTCGCCTGACTGTGACAACACCGAGTTGTGAGTGCCACTTAAGATTTCAATATCGTTTTATCAATACAGGCATACCGTGCGGTACTGACACAACAGAACAATACCGGGAGGTATTGTTCTGTTGTGCAGTGTGTCAGCATCGGTATCAACACACGACGGTATTTCTTTTTTCATTTTAGAAGGGGCTAACGAGCAAACTGTGAGGTACCGGAGTAAAATAGTGCCTCCCCCTTTACTGGGTGTCGTAAGAGGCGACTAAGGTACCGCTACCAACACGTGGCAGTATATCTATTCCAAGCAGCATAGCTTAAATGCAACAAGGCGGGGATGGGAAGCAGCAATCCCATCACGAAGCTATCCTCTGTCAGGCTTGCCCAGCGCTGCTATTATGGGCCAATTCCCCCATTTTGGGGAAGTCTATATCCAGCAGTGGACATTGCTGTTGTGATGATGGTCCCAACCATGAAGCAACACTCTGCAATTGCCACAACGCCTGCCACGCGCGACATATACAAAAACTCAAGGTTGTACGTGCGCGCGTGGTTTGTACCATGAACTCACCATATGATGATGATGCGAGGAGTGCAACATGTGTGTGGGCTCCGCTGACGGGCCCGCGCCCGCACCCGGGCTCACGCGAAGGTCTGCCGACAGAAACGTGCACATTTAACTACGTACATGATGAGTAACAATATGAAGGCAGAAAAACTACTCTTTTAACAGCTGAAAAACGCAGTTCATTTAATTTTTTTTTTTTGTTTGACGTTTCGGCCACGATACGGTAACCGTTATCAAGATTGACATATGATGTTGTATGACGACACACAATTTTAAGCCGTCAAAAGAGTAGTGAACTCGTAAATGTTAGAAAATATTATAGTTGAAGGCAACAATGCAAAACCACGATAACCACGAAACACGATAATCCATACATGCTGTTGAATAAATAAATTTATATAGTACTAGCTGTGCCCGAGACTTCGTCCGCGTGGAATAGTTTTTTTTGGGTACCATATCTCTTTACCTTAACTTGTATAAATTTTGAATGTCATGTTTATTTATATAGAATGAATGGCCTGAAAAATAAGTTTCAAGTGTCTAGCTCTAAAAATAGCGATACTTCCATACAACTAAAAACGTTTGGTATCGAACTAGCTATGTAAATGATTATATTTTACAGTAAGGGTTTGCAGGCATCTCT
>JACJUM010003272.1:2493781-2534849 GCA_020976665.1 Heortia vitessoides | reverse complement strand
ATAGAAGTTATTAAATTAATAAACAACATCACGTAAAGGTTGGGATCAAACCCACGATTTTTCGCTCAGCAGCAGTAGTACCTACTTGCATCCACTAAACTAATGTGGCAGTTTAAAATTCTAGTCTCATCTAAGTAAGTCAGTCAATAAATGAATTAAATTTTAAGTTTATAATATTTTATTAATGTTAAATACAAATTTAAAAAATATACCGTAGCTAGTTGAGGAATATATTTATTTTTATTTTTTTTTAATTATAATTTTTTTTTAATTTTTTTATACATAAACACGCATGGAAAGATTTAGTGTTAGAGGTCACATGAAGCGTTATATTATCGGGTAGTTCTATTGATCGATTCGGGAGGTTTATGGATCGATTCTTTGGATCGATGCGGGGTCCAAAATCGATCTGAAAAATCGATTGTATATATAATCGATAATCGATTGTATATATAATCGATAATCGATTTTTCGATTAATCGATTTTAAATCGACATGCCTAGGTAGTAGCAACCCCGCCGTGAAAGCTGCGCTCTGAGATGCGTTTGCCGCGCTTGTCCAACGCGGCAATTGTGGGCAGAATTCCCTCTTTCTTGGGAAAGCCTATGTCTAGCAGTAGACTTCTAATGGATGTTAAGATGAAACCTGTATGTTTGACATACTCACTAGCCAGGACAACGTTTGTGACATTACTTAGTATTAATGGATGAGTAATCGCCCACGACTTCGTATGTGCAGAAATTTTCTTGGATCAAAGTAATCATCATCCATCTGTAGGTTTTTGTTCACCACTGAAGTATCAAAGATGAGAAGCCAAGTTGATTTATAATAGATGAGAAGCCAAGTTCATTTCGTTTACTAAATAATACTCTAAACTACTCACAACATCTCATACATAGACCTGACTCCGTGGTAAGTGGCTTAAAGCACTTAGAGGACGCCAGACAACAGAGGAATCACAAATATACTATTTAAATATGTATATATATTTAACACCCAGACACAGAACAAACACAAATATCACCATATAAATATTTGCTCTTGATGGGCATCGAACCCACGACCTTTGGCGCAAGACAAGAACACTACCATCTGCGTCATCCCACAAACATTATAAATAAATATAGTGATTCAAGAGGAAGGCTTATATGTATAATGCATAATATAGTAGAGAAACACTGATCATTGTAGAGTTTAATATTTGATGTCGTACATAAACACATTTTATCACGCTTAAATTGCAAACGCTGGCTGAACTCGACAAGACATATCAAAATGATGTACTACAGTATTGTACACCTTAAAAACATCTACATAAGTCCGCGATGGCATATAACAATCTCTTAGAGATAACCAATTATAACCATTTTCTATTATCATTCATCATATCAGCCATTGAAAGTCCACACACATAGGCCTCCCCAAGAAAGGGTCCCCCCTTTCATTAACCCATAATTGCCGCGCTGGGCAAACGTGTTGCCAACCGCAGCCATCTGTCGGTTCTCGTACCTCAGTCGCCTCTTACGCCATCTGTCACAGAGTCTCTGTCATCTGTCACTATTCTACGCTGCCGGTACCTCACGGCATTCCCATTGCACCCATGCAAAGCGGGTGGGGGTGGAGGGGGGTTACTGCGTCGGTGGCGGGATGAACGGCCGGCTATCGGCTGCGATAAGGCAGGTTATTACTGCAACAGCTCTCTGCATTGTGTCTACGTGCAGCGCGCCAGCGAGCTCCACAGATAACATAGAGACGAGGCTATCCCTTTGTTTATACCACAAGTTTACTTACAAGTTCTTTTCTGGTGGTACGCGTATTGAACCTATCATCTGTCTGATCTAATAATCATCATTACAGCCATTGGAAGTCCACTGCTGGTCATAGGCCTTCCCAAAAAAGGCGGAATTTTTTCCATAATTGCCGCGATGGGCCGATGTATTGGTGTTCGCAGAGCACAGCTTTCGCGACGGGGGTGCTGTTGCCCATCCCCACCCACTGCATTTGCCGCCTAAGCGCCAGCTGGACTATCCCACCGAGGGCCCCGTAGCTACACGTCTAACTGATAACCACGCGTAGGGTTTCACCTCGATGATTGCTTTCCTAGTTTTCTTTTCCCGAGCTTATTTCCTGCAATCTGTCACCGTTTGTTTGTGGTCACACTGTTGTTTGTGGTCCAAATCCAGTGACTTGACCAAGCAATGGGTAGGTCAAAACCAACACTTATGGTGTCACATGTCCATGCCGTTTTGAGTCACGGCAGTAGCCTTTTAAAATACGATTTTTTATGATTCCTTTGTAAATGTATTTGCAGCACAAGACGACATTCCTGGCCAAATTGCATTGTTCTAAGTCTGCAAGTCAGGAATAAACCCTATGAAGAAATCTCCAATAAAGTAATCATGTCAGAGCTCGTTCCCACTTGTCGGGTGTCACACCCGACAAGTGAGAACGAAAGGCGCCGACATCCGATGAATATACGGATCCGACACCCGACAAGTGGGAACGAAAGGCGCCGACATCCGATGAATATACGGATCCGACAGCCGACAAGTGGGAACGAAAGGCGCCGACATCCGATGAATATACGGATCCGACACCCGACAAGTAGGAACGAAAGGCGCCAAAATCCGATGAATATACGGATCCGACAGCCGACAAGTGGGAACGAAAGGCGCCGACATCCGATGAATATACGGATCCGACACCCGACAAGTGGGAACGAGCTCGAAAGGTTACAGAGTCTTCAAAAGAAAAAATAAAGAGAACGATACTGTCCATACCTGAATTGCATTAGAACTGTGCTTTTCTGAAGTTATACAGCTTCAGCTGTTCTTAACATTCATACACATACTCATGCCCAACCCATGACCCTTCGACATCTGCGCCATGTACTTCCACTAAACCAAAACCACAAAAAATGGTACCAGAGTAATGTGGCGGTACCTTGCAATCAACTGCAATATCTAGTGATTGCTACATACATATAAAGTTGTATTGGCAACCTTCGTGGCGTCGTGGTCAGACTGATTGGTCTCACGTCGAGGCTGCGGATTCTATTACGAGCTCGCTATCTGTATGTTATCGATTATACAGAAAATATTTTTTTAATTCCATATTAAACTTGTCTATGTTTGGGTACCGCACTGTAGAATAGTAGCTACCTCGTACCTCCCATTGTTTCGGAAATCGTAATCGTATTGGGCGGGGATGGGCAGCAGCATCCCCATGAATGCCAACCGCGGCAATTATTGGGCAAATCCTAGAACGCATTATAAATCACTTCATAGAACTTGTGTTAAGCAGTAGTTATACCCATCCCAGCCCTGTACATTTGAGCTGACATTTTTGCATGGATATACCGCCATCTGTCGGTTCTGGTATCTTAGTCGCCTACGCCACCTAGTACACCTAGTACGGTACCTCACGGCTAATTTTATTTTCTTTGTATTTGTTGCACAATCCGTACTATTCCATACGAATATTATAAATGCGAAAGTAACTCTGTCAGTCCGTCTGTCTGTTACGCTTTCCCGCTTAAACCACTCTACCGATTTTGATGAAATTTGGCACAGACAATCTTTGGACCCTGAGAAAAGACATAAGCTATTTTTTAATTCAAAATAAGGGTTTTAAGGGTTCGAAAAAGGGGATGAATAGTTGTATGGAAGTATCGCTATTTTTAGAGCTAGAAACTTTAAACTTATTTTTCAGGCCATTGTTTATATTATATACATAAACATGACATTTATATAAGTTTATATAAGTTAAGGTAAAGAGGTATAGTACCCAAAAAAACTATACCACACGGAAGAAGTCGCGGGCACAGCTAGTTAATAATAATTCAATGTTAACAAGTATGCATCCCCGAGGTCAGCTCGCGCTAGGTGAGTATAGAACGCTCCGCCACAAGCGCACGCAAGCGGGCGCGTTGTTCGTGCGTGCAGGAAGCGGAAGCGGGCGCGGCCTTCCGCTTATCTCGCCTGCAGCGGTGAGGTCGTGTAATTGTTTGATTATCGTGTCGATGACGGAATCCTTGCCACACTTAAGCCTTCTTACACACCAGCCCCGGCCCATGGAGCATATTGCAATGATTATTATTTTAAATAGGCGAATTCCCACAACGTCCTCATACATTGGAGTGACTCCGTAATAGGTCGCTTAAAGCACTTGTGTTACGGACATCAGTCAACAGAGTAATCAAAAATACACTATATAAATGCATATACTTAACACCCAGACACAGACCAAACATAAACATCATTATATAAATGAATGTCTTGGGTGATGATCGAACCCAATATATTTGGCGCGCAAAACAGGATCTCTTGTCAAGATATCAGTAGTGTTCATATCTAATGCGCCACCGCCAAGGTTGTCGTGGGTTCGATCCTCACCCACGACAAACATTTATATAATGATGTATATGTTTGTTCCGCGTATGGGTAGTAAAAAAACATACTTAAGTAGTATATTTGTGATTCCTCTGTTGTCTGACGTCCGTAACACAAGTGCATTAAGCAACTTAGCTCGGAGTCAATTCAATGTGTGTGAGGTGGTGTTAATATGTAAATTTGAATAAATATATAAGCCGTGAGGTACCGGCAGAGTAAAATAGTACCTCTCAGTGCAACAAGTGTCGTAAGAGGCGACTAATATACGAGAACCGACAGATGGCGGTATATCCATCCGAAACAGTACAGCTCAAATGCACAGGGCGGGGGTGGGTAGCAGCATCCCCGTCGCGATAACAGCGCTGTGCGATTACTAACACGCTTGCCCAGCGCGGCAATTATGGGCAAAAAACCTCCTTTTTTGGAGAGACCTGTGTCCAGCATGGACTTTCAATGGCTGATATGATCATATAAGGTCTCCAATATCGAGGGTTCCTTACAAATGTAAGACAGCAGTAAAGACTAAAACTCTATACTTCGCTCGACTACACTAAGCAACGGATAAATTAAAAAGTCTCTTGTTCGCCAATGGTCGTGTGTTCGATTCCCACCCAGACACAATATATATTTAAGTATTATACTCGATCTTCCTTTGCTGGTTGATATCCTTAACGCGAATGACTTATCACGGAGTCAGATCAATGTATGAGATGTTGGCGGAATTAATTAAAATTTGTTTTTTCAACGTTTACTGCAGCGCCACTGTCCCGATGCTCTGGAGCCGGATGCAGAAGCAAATCGTCATATTTGGGTCACCCATCCCAGTAATAACCATTGCGCGGGTTGCTTAACATCCAACGATCTAGTTCCTCAATATGGCAGCCTGATTTTTTGCTATCTATTTGTAAAAAAACTACACAACCATCCTCTTCCGTATTAAGAAATAATCCACCATAAAATCGCTAAACGGTGACACCTCGCGGTAACACAAGGCTGCGCGCGCGCCGATGACGGCGGGCACTCACGGCCTTTACCTACCTACCTACTGCCGCAGATACAAACATGGCCGCCAAATAACTACGTATCATTAACGTTCCGCTAAGACTATCCATTTTTCATCTACATACCAAATTTCACCAATATTGTTTTTTTAATACCCACAACATCTCATACATTGACCTGATTCCGCTACAAATCGTTTAAAGCACTTGTGTTACTGACATCAGATAACAGAAGAATCACAAATATACTTAAAAACACATATTTAACACCCAGACACAATACAAACATAAATATCATCATATTAATATTTGTCCCGGTAGTATTCGAACCCACAACCTTTGCGCACAAGATACACTACTATTTGCGCCATCGGGCCTATAAATAAATAAACTGACACAAAATCTCATTACTTCGCCTAATAAGCCAACATCCAATTAAAATAGCAATGATTGAAAGAGGCTGCGAGATTATTGGACATCTTGAGCCACAAGCCAAGCCACGCTCTAGAGACAACTTTGCGATGATAGTCAATAGACTACGGTGTTATTTATTATTACACGGATGCTTCTTTCGAACGAAACATATGAGAAGACCACCCACCCACTTTTATCTAACTTTGAGATAGACAGCTCTTAAAGCATTTGCGTACGGATATCAAACACCAGAACAATTTATACATATAACATTATACACAGAATAAACACAAATATTTATCACACAAACCTTCGAGATCCTATCTTATGTGCTAAGGGTCGTGGGTTCGATCCCCACCCAGGACCAATATTTATATGATGATATTTGTGTTTTTTCTGTGTCTGGGTGTTATAAATATATAATTAAGTATCATAAGTGTAATTCCTTTATTGTCTGATGTCCATGACACAAGTGGTTTAAGCGATTTATCACGGAGTCAGGTCTATGTATGGGATGTGTGAATTCACCTTTGTTATGAGTGAGGGTGGAATCTATGACCCTTGTCGCAAAAAGCAGTCATCATCATCATCGTATCTATTGAAAGACTATTGCTGGACATAGGCCTCCCCAAGATAAGAGGTTTTTTTGGCCATAATTGCCGCACTGGGCAAGCGTGTTGGCAATCGCAGAGCGCATTTTTCGCGAAAGGGAATGCTGCTGACAATCCCCGCCGTGTGCATTTGAGCTGCACTGTTTCGGATAGATATACCGATACCGTAATCGGTTCTGGTACCTTAGTTGCCACACACCTAGTGCAGTGAAAGGTACTATTCTACACCGCCGGTACCTCATGGCAAACTTAAATAGTATTAGTAATAAAAGGCAGTCAGCAAGGCAATTGTGTAAAAAGATTTTAAAAAGTGGTACAAATCAAAAGCGGTCGACGATCACCAGGGAAGCAGCGAGGAGCGAGGTGAAAGCCACCACAACGCGCACCTCGCGAGTTTGTTGCCCAACCCGCCCGAAGCGAGGCACCCGTCACAACCGGTAGAAAGCAACGGTCCTCGCTGATCTTCTGCAACCAACTTCACTGTCGACTATATTTGCAAACATTGAACCAATTGCTGCGTGCAGTGAAACCACTGGTTAATCCATAGCAATATTAAATGTGTGGAAGAATGATGGTGAAGAATCGAATTAAAACGAGAATTGGTTTGGAAATAAAATTTAAATTCGAGGAGGACATTGGATGAAAATATCAAGAACAACATTTCGGGAGTTGTCATTTCTGAAGCTTTTAAAAAAAGAAAGTTTATACCTGACATATGACATTTCAAAACTTGAATTTATTTTCGTTTTCCTACATAATGATTTGGATTGATTTCACAAACACTTTCGATGCGAAAAGCAATAAAGACATCGAAATGAGGAGGTCTTAATTTTTTAGAAATTAAGACAAATTAAAACAATCAACGGTATTGAAACGCAGAATATTTTAAATAGACGACGAGAACAACTTTTTCCCTTTTTTTATCAGACCAGTTCGACAGACAAACGCACAGACCGCGTGATAGTTAGCTATAGACGCTCGTACTATCACAAGGATATCACTAGCGCGTTGTCAATTTTGTGACTTGAAGATGTTATGTCACATTTCCCGTTCATATTCCCGTCATTTCAAACCGGAACACAGCAACGCGAACATTGCTTTACGGCGGTAGGAGTAGGTGGGAGTGAGTTACCGCAGGTGGATCATTGTATGAGATCTACTTCAAACTAAAAACCGTTACCAGACTTATTAAAAGAAATATATAAATGAATTCTGCCTTCAACACCCTCAATGGAGTGATGTGATACTGGCAACAAGAATGGACCCGCACAGCCGACATTTCTCGCGGCACCGACCCGTTCAATTCTCCTTAACCTTTGCGAAGGTTGCGCGGACTAGTTCACAAAGGGAGCAGGGCCGAGGGCCAGCCAGCGACCTTAACACCAGCACCCAAGGTCTAAGTTCGGTTGCCCGCCCAGGTTGGGGGACAGGGAGAAGTGGGGGGGGGGGGGCTACCCGCGGGCCGCGTGACGCAACACACCGCTGACGTCGGCACACTTTCGATAGATGCTGCGAGTCGAGCCGTTCGACTAATGTCCGCCTCGCTGACTCAACAAAAACAAGTATGTCAATGACCAATTGTGTTTTTGCTGTGAAGTAAGTGTTAAATTTGTGATACTCTCTTGTCCGATATCCTTAAACAAATGCTTTGAAGCTACTCGCAAACACAATACTTAAATACATGCTACACCCAGACACAAGACTAACTATATATATATAAGGGTTATATACTTTATATATTGCACAAAAGTTCCTTTTATAACGAGAGGGAAGCATTAAAAGGATTTCTTTAAATTCACCCTCCTAAAGGGGTACAAAGTTGGTTTTGAACTTTGCTTATTTTGTTTAGTAAAGGGTCTTCATTAAAGGTCTAAAACACGTGTAAAATATTCCCTTACAGGAGTAAAAGGGGGATGCAATGTTAGTATGAAAGATTAGTTAGTATGAACCCTTAACGCGGGTGGCACCGTGCGGCACTGCTAGTCACAAGGCCAAGGCTAGACTTAGGCTAGACATAGGCCTCCCCAAGGGAGAGGGAATTTCGCCCATAATTGTCGCGCTGGGCAAGCGTGTTGGCAATCGCAGGGTGCAATTTTCGCGACGAGAAAGCTGCTGCGCAACACTGCCCTGTGCATTTGGGCAGCACTGTTACGAATGGATAGACCGCCATCTGTCGGTTCTGGTACCTTAGTCGCCTCTTACGACACCTGGTACTGAGGGACGTACAATTCTACTTTGCCAGTACCTAACGGCAATTAAAACATAGAGGAAACTTTAATGACCAATTCCCTTCAAATTAATGATTGGTATAGTTTCGCTGTACAATGTATTGTCGACAATTACAAGTAAATAGGATACACAGACAAATAGAAATAGCCGATTTAAGGACTAAATACTTTTAGGAAGGAACTCGCGTATTTCGCTAATCGAAAACCGACGATCAAGCGGATAATATATCAATTTTTGAGTGAATTAAAAATGCGTTCGTGCCGCCTGCGAGAGCTGGATGCGGTAATGAGCCTCGTTGTCGGCTTCCTGCAGCAGTCTAATCAGGCTGGGTACGACCAGGATCTTTTTGAATATCATAGGAGGTGAACGAGCAAGCGTGTCACCCAATGGTAAATGAACAGCGTCGCTCATGGACACCTGCAGCATCAGAGGTTCCGCAGGCTGCATCTCCGGCGTTACGAGAATAGACTGCTCCTAAAGAACACAAAGGGGCAAAATACCTCCTTTCTTGGAGAGGTCTATGTCCAGCAGCGGACTTTAAATGGCTGTAATGGTGATGTATGATGAAAGGTGAAACAATATGAATCAACACTTTCCATTTGGGGCAGCTGTTTGGTAAAGCCAATACTTCTGTAATATATCAAAGTCAAACACGGGCCCGATGGCGCAGATGGTAGTGATCCTACCTCGTGCGCTAAAGGTCGTGGTTCCAATATCCACCTGACAAATATTCACATGAACATATTTGTTTGTCCTGTGTCTGGGTGTTCAATGTTTTCAAATTTATGTAGTATATTTGTGATTCCTTTGTTGTCTGATGCCCGTAACACAAATGTTTTAAGCAACTTCCACGGAGTCAGGTCAATGTAGATGTTGTGGGAAGATAAATTTATCAGCCATTACAAGTCCACTGCTGATCATAGGCCTACCCAATCGACCCTATCCGTCGAATATGAAGATGCTGAAGATGATGAACATGAACAATAATTTATCCCAATATTCTCACAGGTACAAGAAATACGCGAGTGAAACCAACGAGCGCTGTTAGTTAAAACACAGTGTGTGCTGGCACGCTCGCGTGTCGCAGAGACCTTGGCTGCGACGTGCCGTACGTCACAATTGGACGCATCGCCACACATCAAACGAACAAAATACCTTCCTACATACCGATGTATGTGCAGAACACTGCACAGACACGAGACATTGTTTCATTGCTCACCAGTTGGCGCCACTAGCTATGGAGTCCATTCATACAACCGATATAACGGAAAATGTCTTCTAAAACCGTTTTTGTATGTTTAAAAGGTCACAAGAGAAAATTCGGAAGAGTTCACTTCCTTAATCGCTAAAGAGTTCAGACTGTATGCTTGTTAGTCGACCTGGTCTAATAAAAAAAAGACAGAACTAACTGTAATACTAACAGAGTAGATGGTATCTGCACCAAGTGTTGTAAGAGACGACTGAGGTACCAGAACCGATAGGTGATGGTATATCCCATTCGAAACAGGGTAGTGCAAATGGACAGGACGGAGATGGGCAAATGCATCCCCTCAAAGCAAGCGCTCTACGATTGCTAACACGCTTGCCCGACCATAATGGACCAAATTCGACCTTTCTTGAGGAAGCCTATGTCCAGCAGTGGACTTCCAATGTCTGTACTGATAATGATGATGATGCACATGATAAGATCACCACCATCTGATAAATAACAGAACTATTTCGTGCCGGAGTTTGAATGTATTATTAGCGTTTATGTGTAACGTTTACAATGCACCAACTATTTTCAATCTACTATCACTTATTTCCTCATGATGGCAGATGTGTCTCATTGTAATATAAGAATAAGATTATTGTAAATTGTGCCGGGCTCGATGGTGCAGATGGTGTTGGTCTTCTCTTATTAATAATAAATTCCCACAACATCTCATACATTGACCTGAATCCGTGGTAAGTCGCTTAAAGCACGCGTGTTACAGTCGCTAGATAACAGATGAATCATAAATATACTACTTAAATGAATATACTTAACGCCCAGACACAGAACAAACACAAATATCATCATATAAATATTTGCTCTACCTGCTACTACCATCTCCGCCATCGGTACATCAATATTGATATCACAATGATATCAAACTTATTTATGATTACAGGAAATATTTATCTTAACATCTACAAAATTCTAGGCTAGCAGTCCACAGCCTAGGAATAAAAAGAAACTCGAACGCAAATCGGGACCCTTTCATCACCTCCAGCTGACCCAAATATAAACGAAATTCTGCAGGCATTCCCAAATTTCGTTAAACGTGTCGAGCCCCCCGCAGTGCAGCGGCAAGGCGCGCGGGGAGGGAGTGTCGCCATGGGGGCGAGGTCGACGACCCCCGCGGTTTCGGGACGCTATGACGTCACCCACCAAAATGCACCTTATGCAGTCCGCATACAGCGCGCGCAAGAATTTGAGAAACCACAAAAACATTATTTTTTCTCCGTGTATGTAGAGACCACATTCCTTTGTCAGTTGCAAACAATAACTCCAATTATCCCATTAAACCTATCTCGACCATAATACAAGCAAAATAGAGTCCAGTTTTCCGTGCAGGCAAGCGGAACAAAAACGCTGATAAGCGTGCACTCGCAAACGGGCCTTACTGTGCTACTTATAAGGTCTAAATTAGCATTATTGTAGTACTGCGCAGTTCAAGAGATCGTGGTGCCCACCGAACCGATTCGGCATCGAGCGTCCCGCTCGCACGCGCCGCCGACACACAGGCGCGAGCGGGACCGCGCCGCGTGACCGTTTTCGCTAGATTCTGGTTATCTCGCAGGTTTCTTTTTTTCCGCGCGAGTTCAGAATAATCAGAGGCTTTGTGAGCCATTCTTTTGTGGATGAATTTTACATTTCTCTCCGCGTTCGGTTTCTTTTATATTGTGTAGTAGCTAGGTGTGGGGTAGAAGCGAACAAAACGCTCCAAGCGGCTCCAAGCGGATCCGCCATTACGTAACCACCGCACACGTTCGCATCGAGAGACTCCAAATGTCAATCGAAAACTGATGATAACCAAATCTGTGTATACAACTCGGAATTCCGAATAACGGACCCGATGGCGCAGATGGTAGTGATCCTATCATGTGCGCCAGAGGTCATGGGTTCGATTCCTAACCAGAGCAAACTTTTATATGATGATATTTCTGTTTGTTCTGTGTCGGGGTGTTAAATATATGTATTTAAATAGTATATTTGTGATTCCTCTGTTGTCTGGCGTCCGTAACGCGCGTGCTTTAAGCGACTTACCACGGAGTCAGGTCAATGTATGAGATGTTGTAGGAATCTATTAGTCTTCAAATGAAACACGACCAGTTGTGTAAATCCGCGTTAAACAGCTTAACAAATATCATTGATATCCCTATTTCAGTTTCAGGTGAGAGTCACTTAATGCTAACTATCAGAAATCATCATCATCACCATATCAGCCATAAGACATCCACTGCTGGACACAGGCCTCCCCAAGCAACCTCCAATATGACCGGTTGTATGCGGCCTGTGTCCAGCGCGATCCTGCGGTTTTATCGTCTGTCCATCTCGCGGGTGGACGCCCTACGACGCGCTTGCCCGTACATGGTCTCTTGCTTTTCACACACAACTCGCGATATTAAAATTTCGTTCACGTAACAGCCGGGGCGGCGCCACCGTCTATCGACCACGATAAATCAACACAATGCATATTTAAAACACGACGTGTTATCTTTACTCATAATGGTAGCAGAGTCTTTTCGCGTTACCGTCACCAAGTCAGGACCAACCACGCCAGCCTACGCTCTATAAACATTAAAACAAAAAACTAGTCAACGCCAAATATATAAAGGCCAACAACTATACTTTTTACTAGCTTACAGCCCGCGACTCTGCTTGCGTGGCGCTACAATTAATGTTCTCAATACGCAAAGCATGCCTTCGATGTATATAAATATAATTGGAGTCATCTTCAAAATCATCGTACCAGCTATTGGAAGTCCACTGTTGGACATTAGCCTCTCCAAGAAAGAAGGTTTTTCGCCCATAATTGCTGTGGTGGGCAAGTGTGTTGGCAATCGCAGCTTTCGCAACGGTAATTCTGCTGCCCACCTCCGCCCTTTGCATTTTAGCTGCACTGTTCCGGATGGATATAGCGTGCCATCTGTCGGTTCTATTACCTTAGTCGCCTCTTACGACACCTGGTACAGGAGGAGGTACTATTCTACTCTGCCGGTACCTTACGGCAAAATTGGAGTGTCTGTTTATAATATTAAAATAACCGCTTTCTACTACATGCAAACGAATGTACACACAATTTGAGTTTGTTTGTTCCGGCCTATCTCTGGAACGGCTAAACCGATTTGGACAGGACTTTCACTAACGGATAGCTGATATAATAACGAGTAACTTAGGCTATATAAAATCACGCTATGACTAATAGGAACGGAGCATCAATCAAAAATGTAGCACAAGCGTCACTATTCCACGCGGACGAAGTCGCGGGCACAGCTAGTCCCTGTTTACTTGCCACCTTTTAAAGAAAAATTCTTATATCTTCTATAAACTAAAAGAATATCTTTCACTAATGGGAGGCAACGTTATCAGCTACATTATCCAAGAGGGCTGGTTGCATGCGGCTTGCGCGATCCTGCGGTTTGCAACAGTTAGCCTGTTATTGTGCGAGTGGACGACCAACGCTGCCGGTACGCGGTTCCTATTCCAGAACCTTGGGCTCCATCAGCCATCGGTACTGCGTACTATGTTACCTTCTTATTAACATATCGACACAAACAAGAATACGTATAGTAGGCGTAGATACTTCAATACCGCGTATGTGGCTAAGTTAATAAGGTCCATTTTTCATTTTTTCTAATAGAATTTTCAACTTTATTTGCAACTGCTACTTACGCAGTATTGCACTATCATCGACGATATGTATATCGTAAGTGATACTTCAATACCGCGTATGTAGCTTAAGTTAATAAGGTCCATTTTTCATTTTTTCTAATTGAATTTTCACCTTTATTTGCAACTGCTACATACGCAGTATTGCACTATCATCGACGATATATATATAGTCAGTGATACTTTAATACCGCGTATGTAGCTTAAGTTAATAAGGTCAATTTTTCATGTTTTCTAATTGAATTTTCAACTTTATTTGCAACTGCTACTTACGCAGTATTGCACTATCATACACGATATATGTAATACTAGCTGTACTGCCCGCGACTTCGTCCGCGTGCAGTAGTTTCTTTGGCCACCATAGCTTTTTAATTTAACTTATATAAACTTTACATGATATACAAATATATTATATATTTATATATATAAATCAATAGCCTAAATAATAAGTTCTAAGCTTGTACCTCTAACAATAGCGATACTTCCATACAACTTTTCATACCCCTTTCGACCCCTAACAACTCTTATGTCGAATGAAAAAGTAGCCAATGTCGTTTCTAAGTATTTAGACTATCTGTGTACCAAATTTAATTTAAATCGATTCAGTAGTTTAGGCGTGACTGCGTAAGACAGACAGACAGTTACTTTCGGATTTAAAATATTAGTAAGGAAGTAAGGATTAAGAGGATATCAATAGCGCCGATCAAATCAAGAATCTGTTAAAGAAGCAAAGTTACAAGTTGAAGTGGCTGTGGAACCATATGAGGTAAACCTCATACAATGGTCGTCTGCATTGATACCTCTCACCTACCTCTACCGCCACGTAACAGTATTTACATAGCTGTGTTCCGGTTGGAAGGGTGAGAGAGGCAGTGAAATCACTGGATAATTGTTCAAACATCTTCAAGTCACAAGGTTGACAACGCGCTAGTGATATCCTCGTGATATTACGAGCGTCTATACAGTAACGCTTACTATCACCCGGACAGTACGCTTACTTTCCGACCAAAAAAGAAACAGAAGATGTAAGGACAATGTAAAGGAAAGAATAACAACTAGACTTTATTTGTTGTGAATGTGTGTGTTAGTGTATATATTGCGAGTGATGGCGCACACAGGTACAGACTCCTCGCTCAGTTGTTAAATACATCAGCACACAGAGCCTCTAGCCCTGTAGCCGCCTCGCTCGGGCCGAGACGCGTTTAGCAACACACATCTACACTCAAACACATCTCACACAGATGCAGCCGTCCCATTTTGTTGGAACACATTTGACAGGCCTGATGGCGCTCGTGTTTCTGCTCTGTATGTTCCTGTTACATGTGTACATGTGTACATACTCGTATTATGTTTGTAACTAAAATTCATACAACAAAACATAGATACATACATACATACATCACGCGTGTGTCCCATCGAGGTAGGCAGAGACTATGGATCTCCACTTGTAACGATCTTGGCATACCTCTCTCGCTTCCCTTACTCGCATTACTCATTTCATACACGTTCGTTCATACCTCTTCAACCTGGTTAAGATATGTGCGCCTCGGTCGTCCTATACTTTCATCCATCCTTTCTACAAGTCTAAACCTTCTCAACATTCCTTTCGCACGCTCTGCGATTGCCAACACGCTCGCCCAGCGCGGCAATTATGGGCAAAAAACCTCCTTTCTTGAAGGAGTAGTGGAGTTCCTATGGCTGGTATGATAAAAGAAGAAAGTTAAAAATAATATGTCCTAAAGGAAAGAAATCGTTGGCCGGTTTGAAATAGATAAAACTTTAAATTGGCAACCTATTGCAACCCATTGTTAAAACTCAAGATCCATGGAGAATAGGAGTTGAAAGTTTCTAAAGAAAGTACCGGCAGACTAGAATAGTACCTCCCCCTGTACCAGGTGTCATAAGAGGCAACTAAGGTACCAGAAGCGACAGATGGCGGTATATCCATCCGAAATAGTGTACCTTAAATACAACTAGGAGGGGATGGCAGAGGAGGGAGCAGCAGTATTCCTGACGAGAAAGCCTGCCCAGCGCGGCAATTAAAGGCAAAGTTCCAGCAGTGGACGTTGTACCGTTGCAATGGTGATGATAATAGAAAATATTGAAAATCAACTCCAATTTAATTGTGTGAAGCCGGGCCGTTAGTAAACAGTAACATGGACAAAAGACACACACACACACACCCCTAGTCGCAACACAAACGCGCACGTTTGCGTCACGTCACGTTCGCCGCGCGGCACGTGTGGCCGGGGCGCGCGGAGTGCCCCCCCCTTACCGTCCCCCGAGTACTAGGCGCGCCTGCGCGTGACGTCACGCTTGTTTGTAAACTACAGCTGAGACGAGTCATGCCCGCCTAGTACTTTCGTTGGACGGCGAACAAACGCGCGAATTTCTAGTACGCGCCGCGAACTAGGCTTCGGTGTCTTTGCTTTCATTAATAAGCCGCAATTAGTAGACATTAATATTGCCGTGTGCTACCGGCAGAGTAGAATTGCAATAATAATCTCTAGTTTTTTGACAAACTCGTTTACAGTGACTACAGCTATACGACACTGGAATGAGCTTCCGTTGAATATTAAGCAATCCCTAAACAAATTTATCCTGAAACGCTGTCTCCGTACTTTATTTACTGATGCTGCTTCTCTAAATTTATAACCCTATTTCTGATGTATGTTATTTTAAGTATTTTTGATATCATATGTATTTATTGCGTTTGATTATACAAAGATGTATGTAACGTTTATCTATTTTGTATATATATTGTCTGCACCACTATATATTTTTTTTTCTGTTTTGTGTTATGATTGAATGGGAGATAATGCCAACTGGCATTAAGTTTGCTATTTGTACATTTTGTAATATATTGTGCGATAAAGTTTAATAAATAAATAAATAAAATAATAACAATAAACACTTTATTGTACACCAAACATAAAAATACATGAAAAACCAACAGTTTTTATAAAGTAGGTACAATGGGCGGCCTTATCGCAAATAGCGATTTCTTCCGGGCAACCTTTGGATGGAAAGAGTCAATAAAAGATCGAAAGAATATAGAAGAATATATTAAACATACATAATACAAATTGATTGTATTTCAGAAAATATAATAAGATATAACTATAATGATAGAAAGTGATCCTTCACCAACCGTTTGAACACAGACAGGGACAGCGTGCATCTAATATCAAGCGGGAGTGCATTCCACAAACGAACCTGGGCCAAGGACTTACTAAAAAAACGGAAGTACCCCGGTACCAGGTGTCACCTACTAAGAAACTAAGAAGGGAATAAAAAAAACAACCAATAAAGGGTTGGCCAGTTTGCATATATGTATTGCGATACATACTTTAAATTGGTAACCATTTTGTTAAAACTTGAGATTCGTGCACTAAAAACATTTCAATACGTGTTTCGTTTAATAATTCGCAGCGCAGTTTTTTAGTTTCTATGGAAGGTACCGGCTTGAATAATAACTTCCCCTGTACCAGGTGTCGTAAGCCGACTAAGGTACCAGAACCGAAGGATGACGGTATATCCATCCGAAACAGTGTAGCTCAAATGCACGGGAGAATTGGCAGTAGCATCTCCTTCGGAAGAGCTGCATTCTGTGATTGCCACCACGCTTGAGCGCGGCACTTATGAGCAAAATCCCCCCCTTTCTTGGGGGGTGGGTGGGTGGTGGGTGTCCAGCAGTGGACTTTCAGTGGCTGGTATGATGAGTAAACGATAGCGAGTCATTACATGCAATGGGCTGACATTCCTAAAACCACAATTACCGAGATAACACTCAGACACGGCGGGCGTTAAGGCACCTTAAGCGCACAAGACAGGAACACTACCAAATGCGAATGGTGCATCAGTAATTCCGTCATATTCTTATATTGATTTAGAGAGTTGATTCATGCAATTCAATACAGTAAATATATAGCGATTATTTCTTAAATGTAACGCACGCACGCTCGCACGCACGCAGGCACGCACGCACGCTCCAAGAACAAACATTTACTTATATGATAAACATATATATTTGTTCTGTGTCTGGGTGTTGAATGTATGTATTTAAGTATTTTTATTTTTCCTCAGTTTCCTCAGTTCTCTCGTGGCCGTAACACGTGGCCGTGCTTTTCTCAGGGTCAAGTCGATACTTATCTACACTACACTACTTATGTAGTGTAAAATATTATTACCCTTATTAATATTATTAATCCAAAAGTAAGTCTGTCTGTCTGTTCTGCAATCACGCCTAAACTACTGAACCGATTTAAATTAAATTTGGTACACAGATAGTCTAAAGCCTTAGAAAGGACGTAAGCTCCTTTTTCGTTCAACATCAGAGTTGTGAGGGGTCGAAAGGGGAGATGAAAAGTTGTATGGAAGTATCGCTATTGTTAGAGCTGGAAGCTAGAGACTGTGGGGTTGGGTAAGCAGTCTTAAATTACTTTTAACAGAATTCGTAACTCTTTTTTTTTAATGAGATGCATGTATTTAGTTTTTTTATATATATGAATAGTTGGTGTGTGGAAGGGATATCGAAATAAGTCTTTGTTGACTTTGTTCTAAGATCGCTGCAATGGATTAAGCAGGGTGCAGCTGAGCCCCAACTCTCGATAAGAAATTGTAATTAAATTAAATAATGTCACAAAACAATTGTAACATAATCACTGCAACGCAGCTGAGGATTCTAATTACAATAACCTGTGACCCGGCACGATAACAAAGGTCAGTAGGCAAATAGGTCATCGGGTTGAATCCGAGCGAGTGTATTGGACCATCTGCGATTGAACGAGCCATTCTGATATGGGGGAAAATTATCACCCAGTGAGTCTTTGATAGCGGGTTTACTAGTACTTGCCCGCGGCTTTGTTCGCGATTTCTAAACATTATATCTTATCATGAGGAAGTATTGTTATTCTCGCCCATAGTGTATTTATTTCGATATTGCAAATGCCGTGAGGTACACGCAGAGTAGAATAGTACCTCCCTATGTACCAGGTGTCGTAAGAGGCGACAAAGGTGCCGACAGATGGCTGTATATCCATCCGGAAACTTGGTTTCAAGGTAAATAGACTATTTTTATACATTTCTAATTTAGAGTGCGGCAAAATGAAATTACATTGGAGGTGGAGGAGGGGGGGAGGGGGTTTATTGTACTTATACTACTTACGGACCAATAATGCTACTTCTATTTTATATGTAAAGAAAGTCGTACCTAGGTATCTTTAATTAAGTTATATTGTCTGTCGATAGAACAGTTACAGGTTTCCTCTCATTGTCAATAGATGGCGTCACTGACATTACACGGTGTCATGGCGGCATCGTTGATAAAACAAAAGGGAGTTTCTCAATATGGCGATAGTGAGACTAAAATAAATGTAAACAATACGTAATTAAAATAATTCAATGGAAAAGGACATAATACCAACAAGATTAATCAATAAACTTCAAATGTCCTTCTTATTTATTTTTCAGAGCAACAAAACACGTTTTTTAAGTTGAAGATCCTCGTTTTACTGCAAAAATGTCTTATATACTCGTATAAATAGGTGGATCATCGCAGGTAATAAACACAAACACTAACAAACAAATTATGAACATCTAGACTTAGGCATTAAGGCAAACACATCGTAAACAGTAATATAAATATGTTCACAAACGGAATGAGGTCGGTCCGTCAAAACTGCTGGCTCATTCTACTGTTCCCACTAAATGACACTAGCTGACACGACAGACGTTCTTCTGAGATGGAACCAAGCATTTATTGATAATAAAATACTATGTATATATATACACACACACACACACACACACACATATATATATATATATATATACACACGCACATAATTGTATGTGTAATATTAAATATATAAAAATAACGCGGTGTCGAACTTTCTTTCTTGTATAAATGGATTAATTAATAAATGTGTTATGTTGTGATTTAATGCACGCATTATTGTTATTTAGCTCAAGTTTCAGCTACTTTGTTTTTGTTGTATTAATTTTGCTAGTTCTAGGAATAACTAAAACTATATTATTCCTATTAATTGTATGTTCAAAATTTAATTTAATTTTTTTAAATAATAAAAAAAATCTATATATCATCATCATACCAGCCATTAGAAGTCCACTGCTGGACACAGACCTCTCCAAGAAAGGGGGAATTTTTCCCATAATTGCCGCGCTGGGCAAGCGTATTGACAAACGCAGAGCGCAGCTTTCGCGAAGGGGATGCTGCTGCCCATCTCCGCCTAACATATTTGAGCTGCGCTGTTCCGGATGGATATACCGTCATCTGCCGGTTCTGGTAACTCAGTCGGTTCTTACGACACCTGGTGCAGTGGGAGGTACCATTCAGTACCTCACGGAAGCTGTCATTTTAAACAAACTATATACTACTTTAATACATATATTTAACACCTAGACACAGAATAAACACATATATCATGATATAACAATTTCCTCTGGGTGGTAATCGAACCTACGACCTTCGGCGCTCACTATAGGATCACTTCCATCTGCGCCAGCGGATTGTCTCATTTTATTTATTAAAGCCCTTGTGTTACGGACATCAATCAACAGAACAAACACATTTAAATAAATGTTTAACATTCAAAACAAATTACATAACATAAATGTTCGCTCTGGGTGGGAATCCAATCTACGATATTTGGCACACACCACGTAGATCCACCACCATCTGCTACATAAGGTCCTGGTAGAGAGAGTGAGGCAGCGAGGGAACTGGGACACATGCACAATCTACCGACCAGGTGGTATAAAAAACTATCACTCTAGTAGAGGCTATAGAGAAGAGGCGTCAAACAATCACACCATTAATAACGAGTAATGATTGTACAAAACCAATTATTCAACTGCCCACATCCGCCTAGACACACTTATGAATGGAAACACTCTCCCGCGCGGGCGAGAACTGGGGAGGGGGAGGGGGGTACACAACAAAAGCCGCCGGTACCTTGCGAAATCCAACACAGGGTATGACTAAGGTTTTAGCCATAACTCTGTGCCAGGGGTGTCGATACTTTTAGAAAGATACCTCTTTTAGAAGATGGATATTTTTATTTACATACATACATACATCACACCTGTGTCCCATCGCGGTAGACAGAGACTATGGATCTCCACTTGCTACGATCTCCGCATACCTCTCTCGCTTCCCTTACTCGCATTAGTCTTTCATGCACACTCGTTTATTCTTGGTACTACTTACATACACTTATCAGCTATCCTTTATGGCGGGACAGTAGACAATCAATTGTCGAACGTTAATCTCTGCATACACGAGCTAAAAATATATATTGGCAAACGCTGTGAGGTGCCATCACTATCATCATCATAAGTGGGGTATATATCATAAAGTGGCCTTAACAGTTATTTACTATTTTTATTTTTTTTTTATATGACGGGCCTGATGGTGCAGATGTTAGTGATCCTATCTTGTGCGCTAAGAGTCGTCGGGTCGATTCCCATCCAGGGCAAATATTTATATGATGATATTTGTGTTTGTTCTGTGTCTGGATATTATATATATGTTTTTAATTAGTATATTTGTGATTCCTCTGTTGTTTGGCGTCCGGAACACGCGTGCTTTAAGCGACTTACCACGGAGTCAGGTCAATGTATGAGATGTTGTGGGAATTTATTTATTATTTAGTATTAGTGCTACAATTGTTGGTTGGTTGAACCTTTTATAAAGAAAAAATAAGACTCCCCACTTAAGAGTGAAATTTCATTCATCTCAAACCCGCTTTGTTGCATTTGGACTATGTTGTTTCGAGCTATACCGACATATGTCGAGTTCCGATAGGTGCCGCAGTCGCCTCATATGACACATAGTAGGAGGTACTATTCTACTCTACTCTATGGTTACGAGATGTGCCAATAGAGTAAAATAATCCTTGCCCTGCACCAGGTGTCGTATGCAACTGGATGAACCAACAGAAAATATTATCTTAAACATGTACATCTTCCACACATCATCACACAAACATCCCCCATTCATCGAATACACCAACCAAACAATACCGCAGCCAGTGGTAGCCCTGTCCTCTACCCACACCACGTCCTCGACTCAGCTGATCCGATGGTATATTGCAACCAGTTGCACCATATTTTGCAAGTCAAATTTGCGAGTACCACCTTGACCTCGACAGTTTCACACTATCGAGAAGCGCCTTGCGGTACACTTTTTGAAATTACCTATTTTTTATGGTCACTTTGGTCAATTTTTTTTAACAGACCTGATCGACTAACAAGCGTCAAGTCCGCGTGACATTAAGCGTCAACGCAGCCTATACACGCTCATAATATTACAAATATATCACTAGCCCGTTGCCAACCCCGCCTTTTAAACCATAACATCAATACGACCATTACTGTTTGCTGGTAGAAATAAGTCAGAGTGACTGATTCGGACGACCTTTCAATAAGGTCTGTCTGATGTGAATGTGACAGCTCCACTGACGAAGTAAGCGAGGTAGCTCATAATTTATGAGCCATAAACGAACTAGCCGTGAGGTACCGGCAGAGTAGAATAGTACCAGGTAAAGTAAAAGGCGACTAAGGTAATCAGTGTAACTCAAATGCACAGGGTGGGGCTGGGTAGCAGCATCCTCGTCTCGAAAACTACACTCTGCGATTGCCAACATGCTTGACAAGCGCGGCAATTATGGGCATAATCCCCCCTTTCTTGGTTAGGCCTATGTTCCACTGTACAACACATGTAAGAAGATATATAAACCCGGATATCAATTCAATCGGTTGTATACCGCTTGCATCAAATACGTTTCTGCAGTTTTAATAAAGTCATTTGTCTCCAGTAATATGAGGTATCGTTCACCGTTCGCCTAAACGCGGCTCACGGTCTCACATACTTGTACATAATTCAGTAACGAGTCGGCCACCAGTCGGTACTAACTGCGACTCGGCCGCGGCCCTTCACGGTTAATATTTCAGAGGGACGGGTCGATAAGGCCTGCGACCTAGAACAAGGGAATCTCTAACCACTCGTCACAAACTTGCTTCGGGAAGCATTTATGATGCATTTCAAGGGAATAAGCCTTTCCCTTGATTATATAAATAGGAAATTATGTAATAATTAGTGTTATTATATTTACTATTGAAAGTGGCTATTGAAAGTCCACTGCTAGACATAGGCCTCCCCAAGAAAAGGGCAATGTTGCCCATAATTGCCGCACTGGGCAAGCGTGTTGGCTATCGCAGAGCGCAGCTATCGCGACAGGGTTGCTGCTGCCCTTTCCCGCCCTGTGCATTTGAGCTGCAATATTTTGGATGGATATACCGCCATCTGTCGGTTCTGGTACCTTAGTCGCCTCTACGGTTTTAATCAGATCGTCTGTCCACCTTGTGGGTGGACGTCCTAAGCTGTACTTGCCGGTATGCTTGCCAGTTTTAATGAAATTAGGTGTATTCATACAAATAGTTCGCTTCGCTTCTTGAGAGCTAACCAATGGCTGCATCCTAACACAACCGTGAGAGCGACTCAAGAGTGTTATTACCCCCACCCCAATACCACTTTGTTTATTATTACAGTTGAAATCTTCCAAACCCACCAACTCTATAGTAATCATATACAAAACACAGGGTCCTGACACCAAAAGGATATAGTGGACCTGGATTCTGAGGATACTTTCCCTAACGTCAGGCACTCCATCCGTCACCGATTCCTGAGAGAACGCGCGCACGAATCTGAGGTTGAAGTATACGGTCACACAATAAATAGTCTAGCTCGTTTTTTTTGAGGAGCTTAATTTGATGCCAGAGTAGTTCAGCGATCATTTCGTGGGTCATGGGGTATAGGCAAAGTAGAATACTGGGTAGATATAGGTATATCTATTTGAAACAGCATAGCTTAAACACGTGTTGATGGTAGTGATCCTATCTCGTGCGCCAAGGGTCACGGGTTCGACTCTCACCCAGGGCAAATATTTATATGATGGTTGTTTGTTCTGGGTCTGTATGTTAAATATATGTATTTTAGTAGTATATTTGTGATTCCTCTGTTGTCTGGGGTCCGTAACACAAGTGCTTTAGGCGACATACCACGGAACCGGGACAATGGATGAGATGTTATGGGAATTTTGCAATTTTTCTCTTTCTTCATAGGCCTGTAATGTCTGATGGACATCCACTGGCTGATATGATGATGATAAAGGTTACCCTCATACGCGGCTCAAGTGAGAGGCATTTCCAAGATGAATTGAAACATTCGGCGACAGGCAACAAAAGGCATTGTTTCACGCCGCCGCCCTCTACAATGGCGCAGCGTCCCACGAGGCTGGTGATGCCGATTGTCTGGGTGTATGCACCAGCAGACAATGCCTATACGACAACTCCACTGTGAACTATGATCAAACTTTTTTCGTGTAATACTCGTCAAAGAATTTCCCGTCACTGTGATCGAGCATGAAACTACAAACTCATTACTACAGTGTGCTTATTTGGTAAAAAAAATAAGTTTTATTTTATTATTATATTTACATATATAGTATAGAAATATAAAATTTATAGATATAAACGTGGTCTCTGACCACTGTTGACTTAGAAGGCCAATGGTCTCTCTATTGGCCTTCTAAGTCAACTCGAAATAGCTCAATGCTATGGAGGAGGCAATGCTCGGAATCTCATTGCGCAATCGAAAGAGGTATACGAGATTCGTAAGTTGAAGTAGCAGTGGGCAGGGCATTTGGTACGCAGAACCGATGGTCGATGGACTCGTAAGGTTCTGGAATGGAGACCACGCACCAGCAAGCGCAGCGTAGGGCGTCCACCCGCGAGATGGACAGACGATCTGACTAAAACCGCAGGATCGCGCTGGACACAGGCCGCATACAACCGGTCCTATTGGGAATTACTTGGGGAGACCTGTGTCCAGCAGAAGACATCTTATGGCTAAAATGATGATGATGACGATAGTATATAGTATTAAATTTACTTTATTTTATTTTTATAAAATAGAAGTGCAAATCGAAATGCCCTATCACATTTTCTTCGTTTTTGTCCATCCAAAGATTGCCTTAAAGAGATCGCTCTGAGTGATGGGGCTGTCAATTGGATTGTAAAGGGAATTATTACATGGTATTATTCGGCGAAGACAATCAACATTGCACACGCACCGGTGGAGTAGAATAGTACCTCCCCTATACGAGATGTAAGAAGAAATTATGTGGAAAATTCCCCCTTTCTTGTCTATGTCCAGCAGTGGACTTCCATTAGCTGATTTGATGATGACGCACTGGCACTGGACCTCAGGTGACACCCTCACATTTAAGATTTACTTACGCAGTGGGTAAATATTTGTAAGCCGTGAGGTACCGGCAGAGTAGAACAGTACCTCCCTCTGTACCAGGTGTCGTAAGTGGCGACTAAGGCACCAGAACTGACTGATGGCGGTATATCCATTCGAAACAGTGTAGCTTACATGCAGTGGGTAGAGATGGGCAGCAGCATCCCCGTCGAAAAAGCTGTGCTATGGAATTACCAACACGCTTGCCCAGTGCGGCAATTATGGACAAAATTGCCCCTCTCTTGGGGAGACCTATGTCTAGCAGTGGACATCTAACAGCTGGTATGATGATGATAACTTAAAAATGATCACCATCATAGCAGCTCTCGAAAAAAAGGGGAAATTGCTTCGCGACGGGAATGCTGGTGCCATTCCCCGCCTTGTGGCATTTCAGCTAAATTGCTTGCGGTGAATATACCACCATCAGTCAGTTCCTGTACCTCAGTCGCCTCTTACGGCACCTGGTGCAGTGGGAGGTACTATTCCATTCTGCCGGTACCATACGGCCCTGCAACCATCTTGCAATTTCGACATCGACACCCGTACAAAAGTGCAAATAACATTTCTAGATTCCCCTGTTACATACCTGCTTTCATCCCAGTGGTGTAGTCCAAAACCGTCGTGTTCACACATCACCAGGACAAAAATATGCCCGATCTCACGCACATCCCCTACTCCACACACTAATTAAAAGAAGTCGTTTTTACACATTTGACATCTGATAAAAGAAGCGATAAGAAATAATCTACCGTGACTTTCCAAATTAAGACATCAGGGTACTAAAACTTCTTTATCCGTTTTTTAAGTCCGCCGTTCACCAAAGGAGAGGGCGCGACAACTGCCGCGTATGATGCCTCTTCTACCGCTTCGGGCACGTTTTGGTGACCTCACAGCCGTGCGACAACTCCCCTAGTTGGCGAAGTTCGCAACACTTCACGTGGCACGTTGTGTTTCCTCATCGGGTAATTTATGAAATTATCACATTATTTCTACTGAAAATATTGCGTTACAGCACATTGCTTCACTCATGAATAAATTCATCAATCCGGCCCAGAAGGGCGCGTGACGCTCTCCACTTTCGCTCTCATAAATTGACCTGACTTCAAGACAAGTGTTACGAAAAGACAGACAAGACTATACTAATATTACAAAGCTGAAGAGTTGTGTTTGTTTAAACCCACAAATCTCAGGAACCGCTAGCTCCGTTAACAAAAATATTTCAGTGTTGGATAGTCCAATTATCGAGGAAGGCTATAGGCTATAAAACATCACGCTCAGACCGCTAACATCGTAGCACAAATAATACTAGGTTTGTTCTACACGGCCATACTAGTCACAGATATTTAACACCCAGACACGAAAAAAACAAATCATCATGTAATTACATAATAAACAATATTCAACATACGGCTTCATACATTCGGAAGACCCTGAACTTATTCATGCTAATGGGACCAAAGTAAGATACTTTACTGGTAGCCGATGTGGTCTCCAACACCTGCCTGCGTCTCGTGCTAACCTAGAAGTCTTGAATTTATTACCTGTAACAAAAAAAAGATCACACATTAGGACAGAGATAACTACTATACGATGTATGGTTATTTATCGGTAAGCGGGAGGTAGCGGCAGGGTAGAACAATACTTCCCACCGTAGCGCGTGTAAAGAGGGCACCACTGTCTACGGTGACAATTACGGGCCAATTACGACCCCTTTTTTGGGTATGTAGCTAGCAGTGACGTAACTTTGTAATTAAAAAAAAGTATTGTTGCTTAAAGTATTTGTGTTACGGATGTCAGACGACAGAGGAATCACAAATATAATTAAATACATATTTTCAACACCCAGGCACAGGAAAAACACAAATATCAATAAAATATATTTGTCCTGGGTGGTGAGCGAACTCTGCCAAACTGTGCCAATGTGTAATTACAAACTAACATCTTTGTACCAAATTTCATTGATATCTGTTCAAAAATGTGTTTCATTCATATCACACACAAACTTTCACATTTATCTAATATAAACAATTCTCGCGTGACACAAGAATTGTTTATATAGTTAGTGTTAGTTGCCATACTCCACTGAAACTGCTTGACCGATTCCTATAAAGTTTTATACGCATATTCCGTAGGTCTGAGAATCGGCTATCTATTTTTCATACCCTTAATTGGTCGGATTATCCAACCCTAACATTTTTTTTATACTTTGGATTTTTTTTTATAAATTGGCATTACAACCCTAAATTTTCACCCTTAGATCATCAACCTCTTTTTTTATAACTGCTATATGTATATATGTTAGTATAATCAATAAATTTAAATAATTTATAAAGCAAAACAACATTTGGCGGCACAGCTATTAAAATATAAATGTATTACATAATAGTAAAACCAAAATAATTATATCTTTCGAACCACCACGAGGAGATCAAGATCAGCATCGACGGGTGACCTAGGACCTAGCGCTGGAGGGACCCTTCCCAAACTAACACGGCAATCCTACATGAGTGAGTAAACACACCGATATATCACAGCGTTGACCGGCTGAGTACCGCTGAGGTACTCAAATTGCGCGGCACCGTGCCCCACTTTTTACCGTGTACCACTTAATATTTTTATTTATTAAACTGGCTTTCCGCCCGCGATGTTCGTCCGGGAAGAAGTCTAATCAGCTGACAGCTAAACAATGCAAAAGCCGTGTCGATTCCATAGAGAAAAATAAAACAGAAACACGTACATTCATATTAACAAACAATCGCGTTTAAAATATTATGAAGGTCAAGGTCAAAGGCTTTTGACAGCATATGATCGTCAAAAAATCTCCCACAACATCTCATAAATAGACCTGACTCTGTGGTAAGTCGCTTAAAGCACTTGTGTTACAGACCCCAGGTAACAGAGAAAGCACAAATATACTACTTAAATACAAATATTCAATACCCAGACATAGAACAAACACAAATATCATCGAATAAATATTTGCTCTCTGTGGGATCCGAACCCATGACCCTCGGCGCGCCAAGATAGGATCACTACCATCTGCGCCATCGGGCCAGTCAAAGAATAACTGTGATCATATAAAATGTTGCTACGATCGGATACAAATCTTCGAATCTCCTAGAAATCACTATACCAGGTGTCGTAAGAGGCGACTAAGGTACCAGAACCGACAGATGGCGGTATATCTATTTACAACAGTGTAGTTTAAATGCCCAAGGCCCGGATGGGCATCAGCATCCCCGTCGCGTAAGCTACGCTCTGGCAATTACAGGCAAAATTCCCCCTTGGGAGGCCTGGATGTCTAGCAGTTGACTTTCAATAGCTGATATGATAATGATGATCTAGAAAGGGTCGTGGGTGTGCATTACAGTTTGAGAGCCGGCGGCGCAGCGAACATGGCGGGTGTAACTGGTTCCCGCAATGGCTGATAGCGGACTATTTTTAGCGGCGGGGTCGCCTGAGCCGCGCGCTCTACCGCGACCTGTTTCCGCCCAGGCTTACTGTCAATCACTCGTGGCTGTGAGGTACCCCCGGACAGCTATAGTACTTCCCTTTGTATCAGGTGTCGTATGAGAGTACCGAGGTGCCCAAAACAGAGCAGTTTCAATGAACAAGGCTGGAGAAGACAGCAGCATTTTTGTCGCATAGTTGCGATCCACCTACGTTAGCCCAGCGAGGCAATTAAGGGCACAATTTTTCCTTTTTGAAGGAATAGGATAATGATGATTTGTGTCGCTGTATATCAACCAAACAAAATTTACTGGAGGTATACTAAATATAAATATGGCCAGTATTGGTGCGGTGAGGTACCGGCAGAGTGGAATAGTACCTCTCCCTGTAAGTACCAGGTATCGTGAGAGGCGACTAAGGTACCAGAACCGAAAAATGGCGTTATATTTATCCGATACAGTGCAGTTCAAATGTACAGAGCGGGGATGGGCAGCAGCACTCCCGTCGCGAAAGCTGTGATTGCCAACACGCTTGTCCAACGGCAAATTCCCCCTTTCTTGGGGAGGCCTTTGCCCAGCAGTCGACTTCCAATGGCTGATATGATGACTCTCCCTATTCCTACCGGCATACAGCAGGTTCGTATTGCTGTGTTCCGGTCTTAAGAGAAAGAGTCATTAAAATTACTTGCCAATTATATATTTAATTAACAAGGTTGGTGACGCGCAAGTGAAATCTTAATCAAGCGTTCTTTATCAGCCATTGCAAGTCCACTGGACATAAACCTACCCAAAAAAGGGGGAATGTTGCCCATAATTGCCGCGCTCGGCAAGCGTGTTAGCAAACTCAGATCGCAGTTTTTACGAGCTACACAATTTCGGATGGATATACCGCCATCTGTCGATTCTGATACCTTAGTTGCCTCTTACGACTCCTGGAAGGTCCTAACGTACTATTCTACTCTGCCGGTACTTGACCATACTTTTCAGTTACAAAGTTAGGTACCGCCCAGCCAAGTAGCCGCATAGAAAACAACGATTTATTAATAATCTGGAATAACACATACAATACTTAATCTTGCAACATGTTCCCGTGACATCGATGGGACCTGTTACAACTTCCGAGTAATTGGCACTATCATTTGCACAGTTTATCTGTCAAACGCTTGTAATATTACAAGGATATTACTAACGCGAAGCCAACCTTGTGACTTGAAGATATTATGTCACCCATTAATTCTACTGCCACTCTCACCCATCAGATCGAAACAAAGCAATGTGAATACTGCTATTTGGCAGTCGAAATCGGCGAGTGAGGTACCAATGCAGACTCTACAACGTTGTTATAAAGCACATATGTCGTTGAGCGTGGTGGTGTCGGTCCACCGCAGGCCGGGTGCAGTGAAAAACGAAACGATGCGCCGGTCGTGTCGCTAATAATGGATTAAATTATCGCGACGTAATGGCTGCGTTGAAATCATTTCGCTATTTTATTGCAAGTACGCTTTCCTGTATTAAGTACACCACAGCATCAGATCAACAAAGCCATATCTGTCAAAACTACGCAATCGATATTGATCTATAAAGGCGAGACATTGTGTTCAAAATTGACCGTAAAAAATCTGTTGCCTATCGTACAACCCAATATTTTTTTCTATTCAATAAATTTGAATTAACAGAATAAAACCTTCTATATTACATTTTTCATTGATATCCCGCTTGTATTGAGCATACAGTGATGGTATATACATAATCATCATATCAGCTATTGGAAGTCCACTGCTGGACATAGGCCTCCCCAAGAAAGGGGGAATTTCACCCCTGATTTCCGCGCTGGGCAAGCGTGTTGGCAAAAGGTATGCTGCTGCCTAACCTGCCTAATACCGTCATCTGTCTGTTTTGATACTTTAGTCGCCTCTTACGACACCTGGTATAGGGGGGAGATTCCATTCTACTCTAATGCTACCTGACGACCAATCCTCAGAGTTATTTATTTATTAAATATTGGATTACCAACATAAGTAACAGTAAATTATGAATAATAATTGTGTTTTCTAAACACATCAACTAACTTTTCTTACAATTTCAGGCAATCACATAATGCATCATTATTAATATTTAAAAAAAAAAGGTAATAATCACTCAGTGAGGATGTAAAATAAATAACGAAATACACAAACATTGAAAATCAAAAATCAGCAATCTTACGGTACGCCATCAAACGGTTTTATCAATGACAACATCCGGGAAGAGTATGTATGTATGTATGAAAATTTATGTCAAGTTCAGGCAGACTTTTGGCTAGACAATTAGGGATTATAGGTTGCTTGAGATATAATTTTATTAATTACACCGTTTGACCTAGTTAGTTAGATAGATAATTTAATAAGAATAGTACAATGTGCCCAACGCGACTGCGTGTGCTGGCAGTTCTGGCGAACCGACCTTACTACGAGCGGACATTTATTTTCATATCTTTGCAAGGACTTTACAACTGTTTATATGAATGTTTAAATATACATTTTCAAAAGTTCGTAATAAACTCCCACAACATTGACCTGACGCCGTGGTAAGAAGCTTTTGTTCCGGACGACAGAAAACAGACAACAAAGGAATCACAAATATACTAATTAAATACATATATATAATACCTAGACATAGAACAAACACAAATATCATCGTATAAATATTTACTCTGAGTGGGAATCGAACTCACGACCATTGTCGCACAAGATAGGATCACTGCCACTGCGCCAACGGGCCCGTCGTTTATTATTCTGGGATTTCGGTAGTTTAGTGGTCAAAGCATTAGATATGGTACCCACAAGTCGAGGTATCAATTGAATTTGACAAATAACAATTTAACCTTGAAATTACAAATAGCAAAAACGAGGACGAGAATGACAAAGTCTAGTCCTCTTCCTCTTCAATAGAAGAGGTTTGCATATCCTCAAGTCACAAGGTTGGCAACGCGTTAGTGATATCACGAGCGTTTTTAGGCTGCAGTGATGCTTACTATCACTCGGACTGTTTGTTTGTTTGTCGATCTGGTCTAAAAACTATGTGTTTAATGTTGATAGAGGCATCTCTATCAACATTAAACACTCATTTGACACAGGATGTAATCAAATATATCAAACGCATCAGGCACTGCTAAACAGAACCCGGGAGATTCACATGGACTGTCCGCATTTGTTTTTAGATTTTATTAGATCAGGTCGACAAACAAACATACAACACTGCCTATGAACGCTCGGAATATCACAAGGATATCACTAACGCGTTGACAACCTTGTGACTTGAAGATATGCCATATTACCAAGTAAATTCACTCCCCTCATCCTTTAAACCGGTAAAAATAATTTGCTGGTAGAAATAGAAGAGTAAGGTACCAATGCAGACGACCATTTGTCTACCTCATGTTAGTGTTCCTACCTTGTGCGAGAAAGGTCTTGGACTCGATCCCCAATTAGGACAATTATTTATTTCATGATAATTTGTAATGTTCACTGTGTGTGATAATTCTAAATTTAAATATTATATCTGCGAGTGCTTTAAACGACTTATCAGCGATGCACGTTATTGACCCGTTAGTGGACTTCCAAAATGTAATGGACTGTAATAATCAGTCCATTACATTTTGGAAGTCCACTGCTGGACAATAGGTTTCTCCAAAAAAGGAGGTTATTTGCCTATAATTGCCGCACTGGGCAAGCGTGTTGGCAATTGTAGAGCGCAGCTTTCGCGATGGGGATGTTGCTGCCCATCCACGCCTTGTGCATTTAAGCTGCACTTTTTCGATTGGATATACCGGCATCTGTCTGTTCTGGTACCTTAGCCGCCTCTTACGACACCCGGTACAGTGGGAGGTACTATTCTACTCTGCCGATACCTCACGGTATGTATTAAGGGACATTGGGTGCGAATATACCACTTGCCACCGGTTCTGTGACAGAGGGAGGTGGTATACTCACGAGTGGTGTGGCCAGCGGTGATGACTTAATCCAGCCCGGAGCGAGGCAAGTGGCACAGGCGTTCCGCGCCGCCTCACCGCTGACACGGTCACCTCGATTCACGTTTTCCCCAATTCAACAAAAACTGCACCGCCAAGATCCAGATCAATGCCGGCGTCACCTTGCCTTCGTGCGCGACGGACGGCGCTTTGTTTGACACGCTGGGACATTACAGTACCAACGGAAGGCAAAAAATTTGGAACATTGCGAAATACTAATTGGTTCTCCTTAGATTATTTTGACGGGTCGATTGCGCATTCGGCAGTGATTCTGTCTCGTGCGCCATCGGTCATAGGTTCCATCCCAGGACGAATTTAATGTATGATGTGAGTTTGAGAGATGTATTAAAGAATAGTGTGATAAGAGACAAGAAGAACAATAGAGAAAGGAATACTCAGATAGTTTGGACACGAAGAGAGGATGGATGAAAGTAGAATGTATCTACACAAATATATAGAACAGAAGTGAATGGAAGAGTTGGTATAGGACGACCAAGGCGAATATATATTAACAAGGTAGAAGAGGTATTATAAGGGTCAGGTCAAGTACCAAGAATAAACAAGCGTGTATGAAAGGGCTATTGCGAGTAAGGAAAGGTAGAGGTATACCAAGATCGTAACAAATGTAGATCGATAGTCTCTGCCTACCCCGATGGGACACAGGTGTGATGTATGTAAGTGAACATATTTGGGTTTGTTCTGTTGATTCTTCTGTTGTTTGATGTCCACGTTACGTCACGTCACGTATCACGTATACATACACACAAACTTACACGTCCAATAAAGAGTTGCAGGTGCTAGGGTCCAACGCGGACATGAGAGCTGACGAGAACCTCAGGATCGTGCTGTATGTATACAATTTTTAATAAGTCTCTTAGAGCGGCCTGTCTCCATCGACCTGTCTCCAAGAGATCTTTCGGTTGACAGGATGAGAATAATGCATTCAGCACCTATGATAGCCTTTTTGAACAATGTCAAATTTGGCTCTTTCGGACGCAATATTTTGTCACTAACAAATCTAATGATTTTTTTCTCGTATTTAATAGATGAGAAGAACCATTTATAATCTCCGTGAAGCAACGGCAGACTAGAAAAGTACTTACTACTACCATCTATACCAGGTGTCGTAAGAGGCGACTGAGGTACCAAAACCGACAGATGGCGGTATATCCTCCGGCTTTCGCGACAGAGATGCTGCTGCCCATCCCCACCCTGTGCTTTTGAGCTGCAATGTTTTGGATGGATATACCGCCATCTGTCGGTTCTGGTACCCTTGTCGCCTCTTACGATACCTGGTACAAGGGTTACCGAAATAATTTTATTAAATAAAATGTATATTTATACAAAGTCGAATTAAATAGCCATTGTAAAGACTGGATGTCTGTCGGGTCAGCTAGTATTACAATAAAAATACAAATGTTGATCTCACTATAATTAAGTATATATTAATTATTTATTTATTATTAACATAATTATACGGGTTGGTTATCCCAATTACACAATTATGCAGTTGTAACAAAAATTAAACTATTCTACATCGAGCTTAATTATTAATGATTTGACGTTGTCGACAAATACGTCAAGTCCGGGTGAGACATAAGGAGTGCGTTAAGTGCCTGCTGCATGCGGCATAAAGGTGATTGCGCACGCGCTACAGTACGACATGGCAGAGGCACAAACAGCGGATGTCTTCATCCGGATCGAATGCGCAGATGGTTGTCAAGCACAAAGACGACAATTGTGTGACAATTGTTTTACACATTCAGGCGAGTCCTCGTCTCCACGTAATATTGCTATAGCAGGTGACAGCTCTGCACGAGCTCTCCTGGTTACCAGAGAATTCGGGTATGTGTTGAAATTATATCATAAAGTGTCCGGACAACAATCATCATCATAAACATCATTATAGCAGCTGTATGCCGTCCAGCACGCACAGATTACCCCAGAATCCGAACTGCCTATCTGGTACAAATACAATACATAATATCAAATGGCTTCCCATTTGACTTCACAGGCATGCTCACATCCTGTCTTTATTATAGAACAAGATTCTGTTCGACCCTTTCTACTCTTCATATCATAAAAAACGTTTCGTGTCCCTAGGTGACCGGCACGAGAAACCTCTCAGGTCATCAGATAACCTTTCACCGAAAACGACTGTGCATTCCACAACGTTTTTAGTAAGTCCTTTACGGCCCAGGCTGTTCATTTGTGAAATGCACTCCCGCTTAATACTAGATGCACGCAGTCCCAGCCTGTGTTTAAACGGTTGATGCAGGATCACTTTCTATCATTATGATTAATTATATTTCCTTGAATACAATCTATTTGTATTGTGTATATCTGTATATTTTTTTCTATCGATCTTATTGACACCACTTACTACCTCTTTCTCTCATTTAGTCTTTCCATCCAAAGGTTGCCTGGAAGAAATTATTTATCGCTATTTGCGATAAGGCCGCCCATTTTACTTTATAATTACTGGTTTTTCGTGTATTTTTACGATTCGTGCACAATAAAGTATTAATTATTATTATAACATACATTAACGCGCCCCATGGCGCAGATGGTAGTTATCCTACCTTGTGCTCTAGGGGTTTGATCCCCACCGATTTAATGATGATTCCTCTGTTATCCGATGTCCGTAACACAAGTACTATCAGCGATCGTTCGATCGTGCTTGACGGATACAGGTCAATGTATGAGATGTGGAAAAATCAAAAAATATCTAAATATTTAAAAGTACATCAACAAAGACCGCAAATTGCGTCTCAAAATGTAAAAGCACGGCGCGGGCGCCCGACTGACCTCAATTAACTCGCCATATAAGTCGGAAACATAAAGACAAGGTCGAGGAACAGCCAAAAGTACTGTTGCGACACCGCGCGCCGACACTCCACGACAAGTTTCTCTTGTATCAAGTAGGAAAGCAAGAGTAGTCAAAGCAAACAATCCATACACTCTCGTGTCATCACGCTCTGATAATTTCCTATCACATTACCCAGTAATTTTATAGTGTCCCTCAAGGCTATTGGGTACTGCGGGTTCAGAGATTAGTCAGAGACTAGCCCAACCACGTGGCAGTTCTCGCCAGGGTTCAATGACTTCATGTGTTTAATGGCAGAGGTGGGTAAATTTTGAGCCTGCCCTATATGACCCCTGTGACCGGGCGACACAAGCAGCAATGAATACGAGGTCTGAGAAGCTTTTAGCTCGTTGGTGGGGTTGGTTTAATCTACTATGAAATACAGCACTAGCCAGCACCCGAGAGCTGGAGGTGCTATAAATTGATACAACAGATTCCCTGTTACATACGACCCTTACGACACCAGTTATCCATATCATCATCATCATCATATCAGCCATTGGGAGTCCACTGCTGGACATAAGCCTCACCAAGAAAGGCTTTTTGCCCATAATTGCCGCGCTGGTCAAGCGTGTTGGCAAACGCAGAGCGCAGCTATCACGACGGGGACGTGCTGCCCATCCCCGCCCTGTGCATTTGAGCTGCACTGTTTCTGATGGATATACCCTCACTTTAGTCGCCTCTTTCGACGCATGAGTCTACAATCCTGCAAACTGGCACCATATGCAATCCGACATCTATTCTAAAGGTATTTTTTAAACCGACAATGGATTACCGCAGAGTGTGATGACGTCATGATGTGGTTGAGCGCCACCACACGAGCGCATAATGTGTAGCGATGCAGTGAGGCAGGTTACGATGCTCAACGGCGAGCCGTGGCACTTCACTGCCTCTCTAACTGGAGTCGCTCACTTTCTCATGCGCGGAAGCAATTACTCAAACTATGTTCTTACCAACAAGTGGCAGCGACATAAGGCGACCTACACTAATATTACAAAGAGAGCAAAAAATGTATTTTTGCATGCCTATATCTTCGTTTAAGTTCTAACAAAGCGTAAGTCAAAATGTTGACACTTTGTAAAATTGGGAAAACATTGCCTCACGTTTCATAAAATCATTTTAAAACCAATTGCTTGTGCATTTAGTTGGTGCAAAATAGATTTCGTTTCAACAATACACGGTATAAAACGTTTACTGCAGCGTTAGAGATGTAATATCGTGTTATCATTGGGCTTAATTATTAAGTAGCCAACTTTGACATACGCGGTGTTAGAACTTATACAACGATATGAGAAATATGTATTAAAGTATTGTTAACTCCTCATTTGTCTCCGTGACATGATCATTATTTCCTCTAGATACAGAAACAATGACAAATTGTTGTCACAAATTCTCTTGTGACAACAATAGAGAAAGGAATGTTGAGATGGTTTGGACACGTCGAAAGGATGCAAGTAGAATGACTGCACAAATATACTAAATGGCAGTGAATGGAAGAGTTGGTATAGGACGATCTGAGCAAAGATAGCTTAACCAGGAAGAAGAAGTATTAAAGAAGGACCAGGTTAGAAGTACAAAGATTTAACGAGCGTGTACAAAGGAGTGATACGCGTAAAGGAAGCGAGAGAGGTAAAACATCTACAGCAGATTCTTATCACGATGAGACACAAGCGTGATGTATGTATGTATTAAATACAGAAGGTCTAACTGTCACTATTTTGCTACATAACCCATAAAGACTCTGAGAGATTTTGCAACTAGCACCTTCTGTGCGTGAAGGTTATCACGCCGCCAGCCAGCACGCCAGCAGCGAGTGATGGTGGCGCGTGGCCGCGAACAAAGCACAACCTTGTAACAGTTTCGTATCGCTAATTACTGACATTATCCGACGCATAGCGCTGGCGTCGGGCCTAGGCCGCACTTGACGTACGCGACGAACTTCAGTAAGCCCTACGAGTGCAACACTCGCATTTTGTACTACGTGACTACCTTTTGAATACAACATCTCGTACATTGACTCAGACATAAGTAAGTTTTGATCGGCCGGATGAAGTAGGTGGTAGTGATCCTATCTTGTGGTGCAAGGGTCGTGAGTTCAATCCCGATCTAAGTCAAATATTTATATGATAATATTTGTGTTTGTCTGGATGTTAAAAATATGTATTTAAGTAATATAGGTATTCATGATTCCTCTATTGTCTGATGTCCTTAATACAAGTGCTATTAAGATTATTACCTCTTATTGTCAAATAGATGGAGCGATTTTAATGCAATTTGGTGTGGGGTTAACTGACACACTGGATTAACACATAGACTAAGTTTTACTGCAGGAAAATATTTTACTTCCATGGAAAAATCGATAAAAAAAATTAATAAATTATAATCAGCAGGGCACGGCTTATCTATATCTCATCCTTACTAATATTATAAATCAGAAAGTAACTCAGTCTGTTACGCAAACACGCCTTAACTGCTGAACAAGATTTAAATGAAATTTTCTACCTACACAGATAGTCTAAAGCTTTAGAAAGGATATAGGCTATTTTTCATTCAACATAAGAGTTGTAAGGGGTCGAAAGAGAGGATGAAAAATTGTATAGAAGTATCGCTATTGTTAGAGCTATAAATAACATTAAATAACATCAAAAGTAAGTTTATATAACTTAAATTAAAAATGTATAGTGTCCAAAGAAACTACTGCACGCGGACGAAGTCGCGGGCGGGCACAGCTGGTCTTATATATTTTAATTTTAACAAAATAAAAGAAAAAAAATTGAGAGTATGTATGTATGTCGGTTATTTTTTCACGGTTTCCTAATCAAACTCTTCAATTATATCGCTTACACATCAGAACAACAAATTAACTAGCTGTCATTCCGTCCGCGACTCCGTCCGTGCGGCGACCTTAAATCGAAGCCTCTGATAACGTTTTACTGAAATCGAACCTGCGCCGCAATCGTATGAACCACCGCGCGTCATCTATAGAATCGTATACACAAATAAGGAATCTACATGAGCTAGAAGCTAGACAATTGGTACGCAACTTCCTCAAATAACCCAATAACCTCTGGACTCATCAATATTATCATCACGAACTAAAATTAAATACAAACTAGGAAACACTTAAATTACTAATGTTTTATTAAAAACAATTGCATTATACATACAAATGTATCTTCCCAGTGGTGAACTCGTAGCCAATCAAAAGCAACCTTAACACGTGCACATAAAGAGCACAATCGACGAGCTCGACATTTGATATTAAAAAAAACGCAAGGTCGGTCATTGGGTGGGGTCTGTGTTGCGTGGCTTTCCGTGTACTCAGCAAGGAGGACTCACTTAAGTGGATCTGTCTGGCGAACACTCGAATTCGTGATAAATTAACACGAGGTCTTTACATCATGAGGACCTCTTGTTATTCCAGAAAGAAGTCTATATCGCTAATTGCCAGCTACGTTGTGCGAAAATTCGTAACGTTTCATTTAGAATAAAAAGAAAGATCTATCCCACGGGAACATTTTTAGTTGCCGGGATAATAAGTAGCCGCCTATGGGGATTATTTAGAAATAGGTTCTGTAGAACCAGGATGGGACCTATTAGCCGTATATCCCGTCTGTTTTAATTTTTATTAATCTAGCCCAAAGTCTGCCTGAACTTGACATTAATGTTCTCGCTCTTCCCGGGTTTTTGTCATTGATAAAACCGTTTGATGGCGTACCGTAAGATTGCTAAATTTTTGATTTTCAATGTTTGTGTATTTCGTTATTTATTTTACATCCGCACTGAGTGATTATTACCTTTTTTTTAAATATTAATAATTATGCATGATGTGATTGCCTGCAATTGTAAGAACAGATAGTTAATGTCTTTTGAAAACAATTATTGTTTATAATTTACTGTTACTTATGTTGGTAATCTAATATTTAATAAATAAATATGTTACTCCAACCTATTAACAACTCCTGGGCCGAAATTTCTCTAGATTCATTTAGTTGTACCGACGTAAAAGCAAATATAATTATCTTAATCATATTATATAATACATAAAAAATATTTTTAAACTAATCTAAATCCGCGGTTACACTCGCGTGAGTTTCCCATGAAAACAATATTAAATAAATAATAAAATCCCACATCATCTCATACATTGACCTGACTCCGTGGTAAGTCGCTTAAAGCACGCGTGTTCCGAACGCCAGATAACAGAAGAATTACAAATATACTACTTAAATACATATATTTAACACCTCGACACAGAAAAAAACACAAATATTATCATATAAATATTTGCTCTGGGTGGGAATTGAACCCGCGACCCTTGGCGCACAAGAGAGGGTCACTACCATCTGCGCCATCGGGTCAATATATATATAACCTTTCATCGCTGAAATATTCTTTTAGGGTTGTAAGGTTATATATTCTTCTTTGTGAAATTTACTAAGATAGATTGAGTATATGAAGCATAAAAAGATAACAAACAAACTCACTCTAACATATATAGTATTAGTTAAATTTTTGTAGTACATACATACGTACATACTAAAATGTTCGTTCGCTATAAATCCTACAGGAACAGTACGTTTTTCGGGATAAAAGCCCTATATCTTTCTCTATACTCCCAACCATATGTGTGCAAAATTTCAAGACGATTGGTCGAGTATATAAAGCGTTAAGTTTCATAAGTATATTCATTTAATAGCATATCATCGGCTAAAGAAAATAAAAATAATTCCTCATATTTTTTGCTTGTATACTTTATCATTATTTACGACTGGTTTAATAAAAAAAAATATATCATGTACACATATCCTAGGTTACTGTCTAGTAATATTAAATTGATTTAAGAATGTTAGAATGTATTTATCCCTACTAATATTATAAATGCGAAAGTAACTCTGTCTATCTGTCTGTTACGTTTTCCCGCTTAAACCTCTCAACCGATTTTGATGAAATTTTAAATAGACAATCTTTAGACCTTGAGAAAGGACATAGGCTATTTTTAATTCGAAATAAGGGTTGTAAGGGGTCGAAAGGGGGGGAAGGGAAATTGTATGGAAGTATCGCTATTTTTAGAGCTAGAAACTTGACACTTTTTTTATAGGCCATTCATTCGATATACCTAACCATGACATCGCGGGCACAGCTAGTATATAATATACTAAATGAACAAATAAATACCTTTTAAAAGGGCTCGCCTACTAAATCAAAGCACACTTAAAATTGGATCATTGGTACTTTCATAAACATTTATCTTCGTCAGATATAAAGGAAACCGTAACAAGCTAGCAGACATACTTTTTTTCGGGCGAACCTATAGCTGGTCTACTCAGGAATTATGCCCATAAGTGTCACGCTGGGCAAGCGTGTTAGCAATCATAGCTTTCGGGACGGGAAGCTGCTACCCATCCCCGCCATGTGCATTAGAGCTGCACAGTTTCGGATGGACATACCGCCATCTGTCAGTTCCGGCACCTTCCAGTAGATGAGAGGTCCGATGTCCATAATTGATGATCGATGTCCACAAGGCTCGCGGGATCTGAGCGGTAGCTAGCAAACAATAAATCGGTCAACAGATGACGCCGCAACAAAGAAGCGAGGTTGCGCGCGGAAGCGGACGGCCGGCGCAAGGACGCGCGTCACACACCTCATATTTATTACCGGCAATACAAACATACTATCTGAACTGACACACGTTGCTCTGTCACGTTCGATACATAATACAGTAAACTAATAATTAAATAAACAACCAATTCCCACAACATCTCATACATTGACCTGACTCTGTGGTAAGTCGCTTTAAGCACTTGAGTTACGGACGCCAGATAACAGAGGAATCACAAATATCATCACATAA
>JACJUM010003272.1:2472889-2488781 GCA_020976665.1 Heortia vitessoides | reverse complement strand
AGATGGTTTAGATTTACAAATCAGCCCAGCAGATGGCGTTGTAGTCGACATCAAAGTTATTTTTCTATGTTATTTTTCTTTTATTTCATTGTTTAATATCCTAATAACTTGAAATATCAAGCAGGACCACCTCTGTCGGATCTGTTAGTAATTATTAATAATATAAATTCAAAGATAAAATAAACAATGAAAAAAAAATCATCTTATTGCAACAAAATAACCATTAGGAACCGTATATATATATATATATATATACATATATATATATCCAGCATAAACAGGTGTGCTATAATACACCACGATTAATTCATATCATTCAACATTACAAAACTACTTACTAAATATAACTATGCTACCATGTTAGAGAGAGAGAGGATGATGGAGAGGGAGAGGGCAATGCTCGGAGTTTCTTTGGGCGATCGAATTAGGAATGGGGAGATTCGTAACAAAACCAAAGTTACCGACATTGTCCGGTGCATTAGTAAGTTGAAGTGGCAGGGCAGGGCATTTGGTACGCAGAATTGATGGCCGATGGAGTCGTAAGGTTCTGGACTGGAGACTACGTACCGGCAAGCGCAGCGTACGGCGTCCACCCTTGGGGTGGACGTCTTATGGCTAATATCATGATAATGATGACCATGAATTGTATGTTTGAAATTATGTAAAGATTACTCAAAAACCACCGAACCGATTTCAAAGACTCTTACACTAATAGAAAGTGACATCACCTTAAGCTACCGTTTACCCCCACTTTCTCTCGGGAGGGGGAACTACGACTGAAAATGCGGGACCCTGCTGGTATTATATATATATATATACACAAGATATGCTATGTATAGAGTTATTGTTTGCAAACAGGCAGAGATCGTAAACAATTCGTTATCACCGATAACTTCAGTCTATATGTACTCACGGGTAGGGACATCTCGGTGAAATACAAACAAATCGCGGCGGCTCGCTCCCGCGCACGCAATCAGACAGAGACGCACGCACGAAGGTAAGCCTCCAAGGGCGACATCCTGAGACAAAGAAGCGATTGGGGCGCGCGTACCAACCACTACCTAAATACACATACAGTGCAAAGACAGACAGACGTGTTGTGTGCCTACATATGCATTCGCGAGGATTTTCACATCACGTTGACACGCGAGCCTACAAGCGAATACAAAAGTAACCTATAAAATATATGAGGGGACATTTCCAACTATTAAATATTAAATTCCCACAACATCTTATACATTGACCTGATTCCGTGATAAGTCGCTTAAAGCACGCGTGTTATAGACGTCAGACAACAGAGGAATCACAAATATACTACTTATATAATATATTTAACACCAACACACATAGAAGAAACATAAATTTAATTATATAAATATTTATCGTGGGTGGGGATCAAACCCACAACCTTTGATGCACAAGAAACGATCACTACGATTTACGCCATCGGGCCCGACAAATGTAAACTTCAAGACGATTGACTAAGTTCTACTGTATCGGTTTTCTGTGAAACGCCGAATCTATTACAGAATTTAGGGATATAGAGCTGCATATATGTTTTTCTAGACTATCAATTATCTCTGTGTTAAATTCCACCCCAATCAGTTTGGCCGTTCCCGCGTGAAGGAATATCAAACATACACACAAATAAAACTTTCGAGTTTATTCTAGTAGTATTCTAATTAGAATGTTCCAAATTCTAAATATTCCAATTATTCTATTCTGCCGGTACCTCGCGGCAATGCCTCCTCCTACAGCACCAGGTGTCGTAAGAGGCGATTAAGGTACCAGAACAAACAGATGGCTGTATATCCATCCGAAACAGTACAGCTTAAATGCATTGGGCGGGGATGGGCAGCAGCATTCCAGTCGCAATAGCTGCGCTCTGCGATTGCCAACACGCTTGCCCAGCAATTATGGGCAAAAAACCTCCTTTCTTGGAGAGGCTTGTGTCCAGCTGTGGACTTCCAATGGCTGGTACGATGATGATTTAATAGGAACACAATTACCGCTAAGATTATTACGTAATCCATAATTTAAAAATTTCCTTACATATAATGAAAATTGAACTGTCCGTTTGTAATTCTAAATTATCTTGTCAAATGCTTGAAAAGTATACCTACACACGGATATTAGGTTCATAAAAAAACCAATTTTCAAAATTTATGTCTGTCCGTTTCTTCCAACTAAGCTTTGAAACGGCTGGACCGATTTTAACAAGACTTTCACTGGCAGATAGCTGATGTAGCCTACTTTTATTATTTATCGCTCCCGCATGTCGCTGCTAGTGGCAAATATATTTGTGAGCGCGAAACCGAATCTGCGTCTGCCCTCGAACCAAACCGCGTGCCTGTCCTATGAGCAGCAAGAATGCCGACCTCCACTGACCCGGGAGAGTCACAGCTGCGACCCTACTCTACGCAGGTAAACGCACACTTTTTGTTATATATCAAACCTGACTACACGCGAATATCACCCCACCAACATGGGAACAACGACCAAAACCGGATGACGTGTAATTTAATTTGATAGTATGGCACTCAACCACCGTCATCAAAAGTATAGAATTACATAAAAAAAATACGTCTACATGAGATAGACCGGCCCTTAATCGCATCCTTGAGGAACACTTGTTATTCCAAATTGAAATCCAAAAATAATATTATAAAAATTCTCACAACATCTCATACATTGACCTGACTCCGTGGTAAGTCGATCAAAGCACTTGTGTTACGAATGCCAAACAACAGAGGAATCACAAATATAATAATTAAATGACTGCTTGTAAGATTATATTAACGACTAGCTAAAGTCCGCGACTTCATCTGCGCATGATTAGTACTCCGAAAAGCCTGTTTTCTTTTCCAATCGCACTCATCTTTATACATACCATAATTAATTAAAATTAGTTCTGCGGTTAACAGAATAGACTGTAATCACACAGACTGTTATAATATCCGAATGACATGTACAAATTCGGTGTTATAGGGTGAGAGTCCACAAAAGTGATTTTATATACAAAGACAAAATTTCGTTCCAGTTTGCATATCGAACACAACACGATTTAAAGTTCAGAGATGATCAGGTTTGCGGGTAATAGTTGGGCAGGTGTTTAGAGCGCAAACGACATTTATCGTTATATATTAGTCCTAGCGTGATATTATATAGCCTATAGCCTACCTCAAAATATAGACTATCCAACCAGCGGTTCCTGAGATTAGCGCGTTCAAACAAACAAACAAAAAAACTAACAAATTAGTATAGCTGTGCTCGTGACTTTTAGTGACTTTGTTAGTAAGTTCACGTTAAAGATAGACATATGTGGTTACAGTTTTTGAAATCTCTAAACGCGAAAAATTCCCTCTTACTTTATTTTTCATCATTACTGCTATTGGGAAGTCTACACCAAGAAAGGGAGAATCTTGCCCATAATTACCGCGCTGGGCAAGCGTGTTGGCAATCGCAGAGCACTACTTTCGCGACAGGGACACTGCAGCCAATCCCCGCCCCATGCATTTAAGTTACATGGATATACCGCCACCTGTCGTTCTGATGCCTCAGTCGCCTCTTACGACACCTGGTATAGGGAGAGGTACTATTCTCCTCTGCCGGTACCTTACGGCTCTATTTAGTTATATGTGCTGTGTAGGTATACACCCATATGCATTTAGTAAAAAACAGTTATCTTATGACAAACAGACACTCCAATTTTATTTATAGGTATTGATAAAACTGCTTGAAATTGAAATGAATTGATCTTAGTTCTCAAATTAGGATAAGGGTTTGTTAGCACTGACGCCGGTGTGGTTTCCAATAATACCTTCCATTAGGTGTTATTAAAACCTTTATCAAAATAAGTATTTCTTGCAGGTTCTTTTCTGGTGGCTCGCGTAAGGAATAAACTTAGTTATAAGATCAGTCTGGTGCGCGCAGACTAGTATTAGATTACAACACTCCTATTTGTTTAAATGACTTTTGCAGCACCACAAGGTTTTCAGGGTCATCAGTAATTTGGGTAAATTGTAATAAGAAAATCTATACTAACAGATATTTTTTGTAGTTTCAACGATAATGATAGACATTAAAAGTAACACTTCCAAAGATCATCTACATTGGAGCAACACACTCATTTATTTTTATCGCCAAATAGCAGTGTTTGCATTACTGTCTTCCGGTTTGAAGGGTGAGAGAGAAAGTGAAATTACTGGGTAAATGTGACATTGTATCATTACTTCAAAAATTGGTTACACGCTAGTAATCCTTGTGATGACACTAGCGTCTAAAGGCTGCGGTCACGTTTATCAAGCGGATCGTATGCTTGTTTGCTGACTTCATCATCATACCAGCCTTTGAAAGTCCACTGCTGGACATAGGCCTCTCAAAGAAAAGAGGTTTTTTGCCCATAATTGCCGCGCTGGGCGCGTGTTGGCAATCGCGACAGGGACACTGCAGCCAATCCCCATCCCATGCATTTGAGTTACACGGTCTCGGATGGATATACCGCCATCTGTCGGTTCTGGTACCTTAATCGCCTCTTACGACACCTGGTGCAGTGAGAGGTACTATGTTACTCTGTCGGTACATCACGATTTTATAATATACTTTGAATACATATTTAGCACACACAGAAAAGATACAAATATATCACACAAATGTTTCCATTGAATGAGGATTGAACCCAAATCTATCGATGAACAAGGTCCCTCAATAAAAATGCAATAAGCATAACTTCTTCACAAGGCGTCTGTCCGTCCGTCCGTCTGTCTCTGGCGAAGTCATCGGACGCGCGTGACTCGAACGACCCGGCACGGGTCGTTGACAATATACACATATAACAATTAAGTATTTTCAAGTGTTTGTGATTGCGGACGCGCTTTGTTTGTTAGCAAAAACTATTGCTACTTCTGTACATTTCTAAATATATAGTTCTCACAAGACATTCCATACTTGTGCCTGACTCTGAGATGAATCGCTTGAAGCTCGCGTTACGGATATCACATGATAGGGAAATTTATATAAAAAATACTACTCGAAAATTAATAGCTTCTTAATAAATATTGTATATAAGAGGCTTGAAAAAATTGGGTCTGTCTGTTAGTTCCAGTCTGTCTCTATCAAATATTTACGAGACTCACTGGCAGATACTTGATGTAATAAGGAGTAACTTAAAGAACTTTTAATATTCTCACGGGAACGCGAAATACGCGTGTGGGGGGTCGCATGGCCCTGCTAGTTACAAACATAACGTCTACAAAAACGGGGCAAACAAACTCACAACCCTTACGAACGAGGTAGGGACACTATAATATACTTTAAGTGGTATTGAACGTAGGAGAACACAGACATGAAGAGAATGTGAAACAAGTCGGAAAAAAAAAAGCGAACCGAAGGTGGGGTAGTTAGGAGGCGGGGAGCACCCTCATATATGTCGAGCGTTCACCCCGGCGCGGGAATCCAAAAAACTGCATCCGCTGGCAGTATTCAAGCTTATTCACAACTTCTGCCCGCGACTTGGTCTGCGAGAAGGTTTTATCAACCATTTATTTATCAAGCTAAAGATCTATATAACATCGAGCTCCGACGACTAACAACTAAGTATTGTATAAACTAATATTTTTATCTCTTTTTAAGTAAAATGTAAATTTCTTATGAGAATAAATTTTTTGAACCTAAACCTAAACCTTTATACGGAGTTTATGAGAAATGAAATAGAGTTTGTTATGATAAGAGATCGATTTAGTGTGAAAGTTCTTGGCCACCATCGAGAAAGGAATGCCAAGATGGTTGGTACAGGTCGAAAGGATGTATGAAAGTAGAATGACTGCACAAATGTAAAGAAATGAACTAGACCTCATATAAAAGGTCATCTGCATTGATAACTCACTCTCGTCTATTTCTACTGCCAAATAGCAGTATTCGCTGAGTTCCGGTCTGAAGGGTCAGAGAGGCAGTGAATCTACTCGGTAATGTGGCATAATATCCTCAAGTCACAAGGTTGGCTACGCGATAGTGATATCTTTGTAATATAACCAGCGTCTTTAGGCTGCAGTGACGCTTGCTATCGACCAAGTATAACGAAAAAAAATACATGTAGAGTGGAAGAGTTGGTATAGGACGACCTACGGGAAAATACTTACAGGCCTGGAGGCCAAGAAACCCGCTCGGGTATGAAAGGATTGATGCGAGTGAAGGAAGGAAGATTGTAGTAAGGGGTGATGAGTGAATATTACAAAACGAGACAGTGTAAACCCTTATTTTAAGCTAAATTACTAGTAGTGATCACTTGGTGGTAGAAATCTAATGGTATTAGCAAAATTTTGACATTCAAAAGACCAAAGAGAATATAGTCAGTAAGTTTATGGCATAATAAATGTTACTTAACTAAATTTGAGTATGTTGTGTCAAATAGTAGTATGTGTCATGTTGACCAGATTGTTCGATCCCCACCGAAGACAAATATTTATATGATAATATTTTTGTTTGTTCTGTGTCCGGGTGTTAAATATATGTATTTAAGTTGTATATGTGTGATTCCTCTGTTGTCTGATGTCTGTAACATAAGTGCTTTAAGCGACTTATTACGGAATCAGGTCAATGTACGAGATCTTCAATTCATTAGTTATAAAAAAAGGTGTAATGGAACATAATGACAAACAAATTAGTGTTATTAGTTTTTCTACGCACACAAATAAGCTACGACTCCTCGTATGAAAACAATGCCTAACGAAGGAGTGATCAGCTGATAATGGAGGGTGATTGAACTGCCAAGGTGGAGGGAGGCGCCACCAGGTCCTTGGCCGGCCACTCACATCCTGCGGGGACATCTGGCGCGCCGGGATTCGAACTAGGCCGCACCACCTGGTCACCAGGTGGGAGGCGGCGGGAAACGGTGACATAAGGTAGCTTGACTTGGAATTCATTAAAACAGTACGTTCCCTACTACTGCGTCATTTATATGTATATTTTTTTAATTAGACCGACAAAGTCGACATACTAGCAAACAGTCCTCGTGTTAGTATGCGTCAGTGCAGCCTCTTTTTCGGGCGAACCTATTGCTGGACTACTCAGACGTCAATTCCAGCGCCACCAAAAAAAGGGGGCGGGGCCTCTCATAGATGCGAGGTCCGATGCCCGTAATTATCCTGCGTGCCCCGCGGCCGCAACCGCGCGTTTAGCTACGCTCTGAGCGGGATCAACGGCGATCGCCAGGGGGCGGCCATCGTTGGAAGTGAATTTAATTATGAAATTCAGTAGTTACAAATCATCATCATCACACCAGCCATTGGAAGTCCACTGCTGGACATAGGACTCCTCAAAAAAGGGGGAATGTTGCCCATAATTGCCGTACTAGGCATGCGTGATGGCAATGGCAGAGCAACGGGGATGCTACTGCCCACCCTCTGCATTTAAGCTGCACTGTTTCGGATGGATAGACCGCCATACCGTACCTGTACCGTCCTACAACATCTGGTACAGATGGAGGTACTATACTATCCCGCTGGTATCTCACTCAGTTAGTTAAAAATATACTATTGCAACCCTTGTAAAGTAAATGTGAAGTACATATAGGAAGTACTGGATATTGTTTATTTTGTAACACACGTACATCACGCACAGATCCATCCTTTGGTGATAACGGTCATTTATACAAACGCCACATTTATAACAAATGTTTAGATGGACAAGTTAGAACGCTGAACGGATTTTGATAAAACTCTGCACCGAGATTACATTTATGTTTTGGATAAAAAATATATGCTCTCTATAGGATAGGTTTGCGAGCATAGCAAAAATAGAAGGCAGATCAAGTTTCAGAGATTATCCAGAACAGATAGACTAAATAAAATATAGGCATGTGCTTTCATACGAATTTATTGCAATACTGTTAATTTGAAATTACAAAAAGATACTTCAATTTTATTAATGAGCCCGGTAGCGCAGATGGTTTGATCAGATTTTGTACGCCAAAGGACGTGGGTTCGATCCCCACCTAGTTCAAACATTTGTACGAGGTAAATTTTTATTTGTTCTGTATGAGTGTAATATGTACTTAAGTATAATATTTGTGATTCTTCTGTTGTGTGTGTGTGTGCGAGTGTTTTAAGCGAATTATCATAGTGTGATCTTAGTCGATGATGCGTGAAAATAATTAAAAAGAGAGAGGTGACACATAAAAGTGAGACACGCAGCGTGTCGCCCGCCGCTCGCTGACAAGGCTTAAAGTACAGAGCTGGTTAGGTAACGGCGAGAAATCGCGTGCGCCCAGCCGTCGCAGATAAGGTTCCCCCCCTCCCTCCCAACTCCCCAACCCGCCACTTCCTTATCACGCGATGCAGCCTACAGATACTAGTTGGTTAGCGATACCCCGATCCTGAAGTTAAACATACTAACCTATCTGAATGTTTTAATGCTGGAAGACGTATGTAACTATACCAGAGTTTAAGTTTCACCAGAATCGGTACTTTTTTAAGACCAGATCGACAAAAATGCATATATGTACACGTTTGTATTATCACAAGGATATCACTAGCGCGACCAACCTAGTGACTTAAGATATTATGCCACATTACCCAGTAATTTCACTGCCTATCTCACCCTTCAGACCGGAACACAGCAATGCGAACACTGCTATTTGGCGGTAGAAATAGGTGAAAGTGAGGTACCAATGCAGACGACTTTTGCATGACAAAAAGCATATGAAGGGAGCTGGTCGTGTGCCACCGCAAGGATGGCGAAAGCGCAGCCGATTGCGCGACCTGAGCGTATTCCGTCACGTAACATGGCACTCTTTCACGTACGGGCAGAGTTGAAAAATACCTCCCCCGGCGCCGGGTATCGCAAGAAACGACTGTAGCACCTGAACCGATAAATGGCGGTATACCCTCCAGAAACAGTGTAGCTCAAACGCAACTGGGCGGAGATGGGCAGCAGAATTTACATATGATAAATTATTTATTGGCTTTAAGTTTCAACAATCATCATCATACCAGCCGTTAAAAGTCCACTGTTGGACATAGGCCTCCCCAAGAAAGGGGGTATGTTGCCCATAATTGCCGCGCTGGGCAAGCGTGTTAGCAATCGCAGAGCGCAGCTTTCGCGACGGGGAAATGCGCGACGGGCTGCTGCCCATCCCCGCCCTGTACATTTGAGTTGACTTTTCTGCATGGATATACCGCCATCCGTCGGTTCTGGTACCTTAGTCGCCTCTTACGACACCTGGTACAGCGGGGGGTACTATTCTACTCTGCCGGTACCCCACGGAAAGAAAATGAATTATTCTTATTCTTCTTCGCTTTCTTTTCTAGAGTTATGTGCGTACATACATATTGAGATTTGTGTGGTTAATGTACCAATTATTTAAAGACATAACATATATAATATATATATATATAAGCTGTAGATTTTGAATGAATTAAAAATATAAGAATCTGCACTCTAGTAATAGCCACCCACTTGCCCAACGCAGCAATTATAAGCCAAACTCTTCCGTGGACATCCAACGACTGAAATGAACTATCTAACAGTATCGTTCTTCATGTTCTAACCTAGATGCTTAAAACACTGATGATTCGAGCTGGTCGCACGTTATCGTGTCCTAAACATGTGCGTGTCACCGCGCGGATATCACCAACGCTGACAACTACGGTATCTATGGCATACCTGAGCGTCGTATATCACATTACACAGTTACTGCGTCACCTCTCCCCCTTGAAGGTAGGTAGGTAGTATTGTATATGTAAATGGTACATTATTAAATCAAAAACAACTTGGAAATATTCACTAATCGAAGTATTAGTGAGTTGCTCTACTGCGGCTAAAACCGCAAGTTCGCGCTGAACACAGGCCGCATACAACCGGTCCTATTGGAGATTGCTTGGGGAGGCCTGTGTCCAGCAGTGGCCGGCTTGTGACTGATATGATGATATAATAATAAATTCCCACAACATCTCATACATTGACCTGACTCCGTGGTAAGTCGCTTAAAGCACTTGTGTCACGGACGCCAGACAACAGAGGAATCACAAATATACTTATACATATATTTAACACTGAGCTATTTGTGTTTTTTTTTGTACAAACATAAATCATGAATCTATACATATAAATATAGTTAGAGTGTATGTTTGTAATATTAAAATAACCGCTTTCTACTACATTTATATAAATGTATATACTGTACACATACCAAAATGGTTTTTTTACCATTTTCGTTTGTCTGTCTGTTTGTTCCGGCTGATCTCTGTAACCGCTACACCGATTTGGATTGGACTATCACTGGCGGATAGCTGATACAATAAGGAGTAACTTGGGCTATATAACATCACTATCGCTACAAATAATAGGAGCGGAATATTGATTAAAATTATGACAAAAACGGGGAGAAAATATACGCATTGAGGAAACGTCACTATTCCACGTGGACGAAGTCGCGGGCGCAGCTAGTATCACCATTTAAATATTCGCTCTGGGTGGGAATCGAACGCCCTTGGCGCACAAGATAGAAGCATTACCACCTGCGCCATGTTCCGTCATGATGATGATACGCGATTAAAACAGTGAAACACAACTAGTGGAAATATAAAGATGAACATTTGTTTTTCACCGTTTCGAGGCAACACGGTTTATCGTAATTGTGTGATATTTGGCACAGGGGTAGATTACAAACTGATATTATATTACTTAGGTAATATTCAAACAATACAATCGACAATAGGTGTCGAGGGGATCAACCAGTGACCTACAAGTGACACCATATTTTTTTATCTGTATGTTTGTACGCGATAAATTCAAATACTACTAAACAGATTTTCGTGGGGATATCATCAACAGGTAGAGTGACTTATCATAAAGGTTTATGCGTATTTTTTATTAATGTTTTGTGTAAATTAACGGACATGTGTCGATTATTGTACAAGACGGAAGCAGTCATGCCGACTGAAGCAAAGCGAAAGTGGAAGTTACAAGATAATTCATGCGAAAGTTTGTCTGACTGTTTAATACGCGTTCACGGCTCAATTGATAAAATTTAGCGAGCGAATAGCTCGAGCCCTAATGAAAGACGCAAGCAACATCCGATTCCAAAAAGGTTCCCGTGGGATGCGATATTAATTAAAGTGCACAATTATTATTATGATACTCAAGTTTGAGAAGCCCTGCCGAGGCTGATTTAGCCGGTCACGCGTCAGGGTTGCCAACGCAGAGAAAAACACGCGCACATCCGCAAGTCTATTTAGGGCCGGCCAATGACCCGGGCGCCCCCGCTCCCGGCTTCATGGTGCGCGGCTCGCTGGCCACCGCCACCTCAGGAGCGGTACGTCGTGTGAGAGGGAAGGTGATGTCAGGACAATCACATACGACACCCTAAAATATAGCTTGGCCACAATGACAGCTGTCAAACTGACGTGTTTCGCTTAAATTTATGATTTGTTGACATCTGTCATAATCAAGTCATATAAAGGAGAATAATGCAGTATTAGTTTTTTTCACATTTCTTATATAAAGGTCACCTGGAAAAATCAATCAGCAATAACACTACTTCATACTTTACAAAATGATTTAGATTATACTAGATTTCGTTTCCCAGAGATAAAACCTCTTCTGTTTTTGTTTATGCCTAGAAACAAAACTTTCCTATTTTAATGATGACTATGTTTAGCCCTCTTCCAAGAATCAAGTGTCACTCCTTAGGGTTAGAGCTATCTACATACAAAATTTTATCAATATATGCTCACTTTGTAAACTGTGATAGTGTAACAAACAGACTGTCATAACACATTAATATTACATTATTACATATTACAAAGAGTGGTTTGTGTGAAATGCATTTAAAGACTAAAATAAAATCGAGCTGTTTTTACTTCTATTACCTATCAACTTTTCTTGTCCCACATTTTAATAGTTCTTAAATACCTTTACTGTACAGACATCAGCCAGTTACAATTATATGTATACAAATATTAAGTTTTAAATGATTGTTATATATGACATTATTCAAATTCCTTATCCTTTCGACCCTATAGCATGCTCAACATGTTTGTATAAAAAGATTAAAACAGCCTGATATTGAGCTGAGTCAAACAGGACGCAGTTCTTAACACATGAGTCACCGACCAGAGCCCCCACGAGTCATTTAGTCTAAAGTGGGCAAATTGTAAAACAGTAATAGTTTACAAAATATAGATAAAAATAAATTTTATAAAGTAACTTTCTAATTAGAATAAATGCAAGAACATATAGTTTCATTACTCAACATAGTATGCTCTTTTCAAAGACATTTACAATTAAAAGAATATATCACAGAACAGAAGTACTAAAATTTATATTTATTATGCAGACAACTTTGATGGACAGACATAACTATAAATTTCATCTTACACTCAAATCATAATGTACAGCAATTACCATAAAAATATATTTCTAAAATATAGTAAACTTTGTTCTCCTAATGGGCCACACCAAATTTTAACTAAACCAGAAAGGCTAGACCTAGTTTAGGTACCTAAGTATCAAAATGTATTTTAGTTTAAGTTACCTTTTGTTGTTGAATAAAGTTATTATTATTATTATATTAGTAAGACTAACAACAATAATTTCCAACAAATCTCATCACAATTATTAGATTCCAGAAATAAGTGCTTCCAATAAGTGGACACATCTTCAACTAATTTACAACAATTTAAGAAAATTATACCAACTAACCATTTGTAAATACTTGAAGGGTTTTACAAGTGGTTAGTTGGTATAATTAAAGGCAACACATGCACTATTTGGTACACTAACAAAATTTTATCAGACTTTCAAAATAGAATCCTTTGCAAAATTAGAAAGTTCTTCATATTAGAATGTTCTAATATGTATTGGGCTGCTACACATAATTTATATACACAGGTTCGAATAATGACCATAAATGTATTTCACACATTGCACTTATATAGTTCAAATAGGTAATTATGGTACAAGATTCTTATAAGATTTAATTAATATGTTAGACTTGATTGTAAACTATTAATTAACTGTGAAGACTTTATTAAGTAAATAATCTAGAAGCACAATGTTTTAAAAATATGAAGTTATTGCTAGTTCACATGAAGGAAAATGAATCACGCCAATTGTTTGTGTTGGGTAATTTTTGTAAACAGCTTTCATGTGGCAGCCGTGCGTGGTTTGGAAGTTCCTTCCATCGTGTTTTTTGTGGCTCACCACGGCGCTGCTCACGCGTGGATAGTGACGGAAATTTTAACAAAAAAAAAGGAAAGGTAGAATGAGCAACTTTCAAAAAATCCCAACTGAAATGTTACAAAAACCCTAAATGTATACAAGCAAACTGATAAAATCGCTTGTGTAAACTCTGAGGTGATGCGTAATTGGACGTGAGATAATGATTCTGGTCTACAGTTTCTAGGAAGTCACGGCAATTCATGAAAACGAGTGTACAATTTATGCAACGCGAGTGAAATCGACGGCGCAGGTAAAACCACACAGCCGTTATAGAACCAGTACTCACCTATAGTTCTGCTCGTAGTCCCAGTACTCCTTGTAGCGGGGGTGCCAGCGAGGGCCCCCGCGGGAGTAGGGCCTCCGAGATCCGCCCTGGCTCATACTCGCTGCGCCATACCACGGTGTATCGATCTGCGCGGAATGCACGGGCCTCCACGCCCGCTCCAACGATCCCAAGGCACAACAATACCACACACTGCACTGCGACACTTCAAAATCACGACGATGCAATATCCACCTTCACCTCAACTCCTGGAGCTCCACAAATTTGTTTTGGAGAGTACTGCAACGTAGCGAAGCTCGCGCGGACTGACTGAGCGCGACAACGTCACGATTATGAACGGCAACTGCGCGCTCTTGTGGCGCTTATTAGAAACATTCGAAATCCGCCGCCAAATTTCTTAACAGAATTTTCACGCTTTTACACTCTTTAATTACAGTTTTTCAGAAAACTACGTATTCAATAATTTCATTATTGCTTTCTTGATTTTCTGGGAGCGAATATGCAGGTATTGAACGCCTGCAACGGATTAAGAGTTCAGAGTATTGATTTTATATTAGCGTTGCACGAAATGTTATCCGATTTACATCGGACAGTGACAAATTCTTCAGAGCGGCCAAGAACGAGAAGAGGGCGTGTTATCGCACACTTAAAATGGTTAGTCACCGTTCACATAATTAATGTGAATCAGGCGATAATCTCTCTTCGACGTTTTGCACCAAAGCACAGTCCAATATCACTCTAGTAGTTCAGGGGAACACAATAATGCGTCTTAAACCACACAACTCAACAAAAATAACCGAAACAGGATGAAAATGTGAAAACCTAAGATAATAACGTAACGACGTGCCCAGTCCGGACGACCGATACGTAAGCCTAATAAAAAAAGTTTACACAACTCGTCCGCGCTCCCCTGCAGCGTCCCGCCGCTTTAAGCGGCGTTCGCGCGGCTCGCTTGCACTGTACGGCGAGTTTCATTCATATTTCAGCAGCGCTAGACCGCTGCTCGTGCACAGGACCCCGCCCATTGTTATTATAATGCAGCCAACATGACGCAGAGAGTGCAGTGTGAAGTTAGGTCGAATTGTCAATTATTATTTGTGTCCCTTTCTTTCTTACGATGTAAACGGAGAAGGGTAGTAATACAATGCTTGTTTGATTATTTATTTTGTGCGGCGTATGGTTTCCATTTCAATAATATTCGGAATGCTATTTCGGCCTGCGACAATGGCTCGCCGAGTACATTTACAACGTTTCCCCTCGCCGCAGGTTGCACGGAGCATGAATATTGTAGCGCTTAGATAACCCCGTCGGCCATTACGAGACCCGCAATTTATCTGCGTCTAAAATATTCAGATAATGTCTTTAGCTCCGAGTGGTCGTTAGTAGGACACAGATGTTTCCAAAGAGAATATGTACATTATGTGTTGGTAATATATCGCTTCTCAACCTGGGGGGTCGCTCGCGTTCCTCGTTCTTGCCTATTTTAGAGCGAAATGACTTTTTCCATGTCGTCTTATTACTTTCTCGACGTAACTTCACTTTAAGGCGCTACAGATAATTGTGGAGTTTATGGATTTGTTTTATTTTGATTACTTAGCACGTATGTTGTGTAAGTAATTAACTCAGATATAGGTAAGAAATTAGTAAAACACATTTAAATAAAATTCCGTATAATTTCGTATGAATAGAACATACTGTGAAAGTTGGCTGAAGACGCACACAGATAGACATGTTCATTTTGTATCGAAATAATCTGTATGTAATTTGGCACATATTATGGATAATCCGAAACAACAAATCATCATAACAAGCCATTGGAAGTCTACTAGGTCATAGACCTCGACGTGAATGGTGGAATTTTGCCCATAATTGCCGCGCCAGGCAAGCAAGAATGTTGCTGCTGCTGCCCATCCCCGCCCTGTGCGTTTAAGCTTCACTGTTCGGGATGGATATACCGCCTGACACCTTAGGCGCCTCACGACACCTGGTACAGGGGGAGGTACAATTCTATTCTGCCGGTACCACACGGCAAAATCTAATATTCATCATACCAGCCAATAAAAGTCCTCTGTTGGACTTAGGCCTTCCCAAGAAAGGGGGTATGTTGCCCATAATATCTGCGGTGGGCAAGCGTGTTGGCAATCGCAGAACGCAGCTTTCGCGACGGGGAAGCTGCTGCCCATACCCGCCTTGTACAATTGAGCAGATTTTTAATATTACAATGATACAATATTTTTCTTTAGATTTTTTTAAGGAGTTACACAGCATATAGACCCTTAGGATTAAGAGGTCATAAAATAGAAGCGAACGAATTACATAAATAAATTATCATCAGGTGGTAGCACCATCTGCATGCGTCTCTAAACCAGTTAAATCTAGTCGCTGATGGTA
>JACJUM010003272.1:2434301-2466146 GCA_020976665.1 Heortia vitessoides | reverse complement strand
ATCTGCAAGTGGACTAGTTTTGCTGCGCTACCCGATGTCCGCTTGCTAATCCGCTGGTCAATATCGGCTATAATTTTGGTCTTCAATGGATCTCTTCATTGTCAGTGGATTATGTCAATCGATTTTGAATATTGCCTTCGTTAGACTAATTTTACTATCCCTCTTTGAAGATCCCACCCACGTCTTCCGGGAACTTTATAATATTACACTGTAGAGAAGCATGATTGCATGTCACCTCAGTTCACTTACCCAAATACTGTATGCGTCATTTAAAGAGTATTTAGTTTTACTTTCTATTTCCTCTAATACAATTAATTATATGTAAAACTAATTCCCTTTTAGTCTTAACAGATTTATAAAGATGAAATTTTGTGAAACTGAATAATAACGAAAAAATACAATAACAAATTAACAAGCCTATGTTACATTAATTTAAAAGTATGACTTGCTCCGTACTTACAAAGCTGTAGCATTTTCTGATTCACTGATTATCTGCTCAAGCAGAGAGAGGGTAGAGAGTGCAATGTTGCTGGAGCCCTCTATTTTGCTGGAAACATCATATGCAAAAGGTTTTATTTACACATTACAATAAGAAATTGTTGAATGGTACACTGCTGATAACATGTCCTTAAATATAAAAAAAATTCAAGTGATTAAATTTACCAAAAGAGAAATTTTAACTGTCTTTCCATATAAACTCATTAATGAGCCCCTATTACATGTGAATATTGTGCGAGACCTTGGAATGTGGTTCAACTCTAAGCTTTCTTTTCGATTCCATTGTACCACAATTGTATCAAGAACTAGGAGAATCTTGGGTATTTTATTTCGAATCACGATACCATTCAAGAAGACAAAAAGTGTAATAATTCTTTATAATACCCTTGTTAGAAATATTTTTAAATATTACTGTGCTAATATCTTATGAAAATAACATAAACAGGCTTGAATCAAAAGAAAAACGGTTTGTTCAAAATCCTGGTTTCAAACTTTGCCTAGGTTAAGTTTTGAAAACCTATGATGACAGACTTGTCAAGTTCAACCTTGATTCTCTTCTTATGAGACGGCAACTTTGTGACCTTTCAACATTACATAAAATTCTCAAGTCATAAAAGACATCAGTGTCACGATTGGAGCTCTTGACCCTGATGTCTTATTTTATTGAGATGTTCAACTAAATCCAACTGTAGATAGCACCTCTTATGTGTACCTTTTTGCCAGAAATAATGTACAGTGTGATAGCCCACTAATGCGAATGTGTGAGACCTTGATGTATTTCATTGGAGCTTTGAATCTTTGCTAAAGTGTATACAGTATTCCAATAACATAAGTAGGCTACGCACATAATTCTTAATAATTAGATTATATAATGTATACTTAAGATGTTGATATTAAATTGAAGCTGTGTGCACAATTGTTATTGAAATGCAAATTTAGTGATTAAGTTATTGTGCCAAAAAAAAACAGATAAAGAAATCAATTATTTAGTTTAGTTGTGTAAATTATAATAATAATTATTATTTTTGAAAATCATTATTTACATATTTTGTTCTACATTTCAGTAACACTGTGGCAAAAAGTAAAAGGGTATATAAACTAAGTTTTAACGCCATTTATTACTGTATGTGTATATTTTAGAAATTATTATGCTTACTAATATATTAAATGTTTTAAATCTCTCAACCGATTTTGATGAAGACTTAAGACCCTGAGAAAGGACATTTTTTATTCGAAATAAGGATGGTAAGGGGTCGAAGAGGGGGGTGAAAAGTTGTAATGTAATGTAATCCAAAATATTTAAACCTTGGATTACATTATTAAAATTTTAGTTAGGATATCTAAATTTTTCTAGTAAGAAATATAGTGTATGTTGAGGAATAATGTAGCATACCGATTGTTTTGATGAGTTAATTCTTGCCAAACATACAAAGATTAAGCATTATTTATAAAGTTATAATGAGGTTTCTAATTAAACTGATACTAAACCTCCCCTCATTAAATTTATTACTTTGTAGCAATACAGTAGAAAAGTTATGAAATAGAAAACTTTGAAATGATAATTTATTTCTCATTTGAAATTGCGAACAAGAAACATTTGGATATTCAAAACAGATGTACCTATACACACAATAAGGAAAGCCATGACAACAATCCACGCGTGTTTTTTTAATAAAAAATTAGTGATCACTTTACCCAGTTCTGATGTCCGAAACAAATCTTAGAACTTTCTCGTCGTACTTTCCATCCTGCTCCTTTGAAGGTCCTGCTAAAGGCGACATTTTACGAAAATATCAATTCAAACAATTGGATTACAGATTGGTAACTTATTTAATAATTAAAATCGAATTTATAAACGTATTCAAAATAAGTCCTGTGCATAACCTCAATTTTTATTGAATAACATTGATCATGATCGTGACATGTGTCAAAATTTGACGTTATTAAATATATTCCGTGAAATGAAACATTCATGTTTTAATTAGATGGTATACGTATTAGCTTCTACTTCTACATCGACTTATTTTTATTTCGTTTCATTTTAAACAAATTCCAAAAGATATATTGAATATTTAACTGATTATGCCTTAAAAATCGATCCGAAAATGGTCGTTGCCAGTTATCAGAAAATACACACATTTTATAGGTACTTACGTGTTACCAATACTGTGAACAACCAGCTTATTTAGACGAATAAAACAAAAATAAATTTATTCAATTATATGAACACTTGTGACCTTTACATGAACAAATATTATACATTTTTGGAATACCAAAAAAGAAATTATTTTTCAACATATCCCAACTCGTCGTTTCATCTTCGCTAGAGAACGATGTTTGCACTGCTATATTTTCATATTTTCTTCTCTTCGAAATTATCTCATTGGCCACAGAAAATTCAGGTGCACGTTTCCGTGATCTTGGCGATATTTCTGTTTCATCTCTATGTGTTAGATGTAATATTTTAGGAGTCGATGTAGTTAGACTATCTTGAAAATCTCCTGAATCTTCCGAGTAAATGCTCCTTAATCTTTTCGGATGATTTATTGATTCATTTAAAAAATTCAGGTCAAATGACACACTTTTTCGCAAATATGCATCTATGGACAATATATCACTGTTTCTATGGAAATGATCTCCTTGGAGAGACCAGACAGAAGGTGAGGCAGTTATTTGTCTTCTCATAACTTCTATACTTTGGCGCGCTTTGTGGCTTCCATCGGATTCTTCGTCTTCAGATCTTGAATAACTCTTGGTGGAGTCTGAAACATAACGGATTTTGAAAAAGATAACTTCAGAGCTTCTCATCAGTATTTAGTGTCCAAATAATATTTTTATATCCTCTATATTCAGTTGTATGTATGTATGTTTGTAACAAATTCATTCCGACGAGGACAGATTTAATCGAAACTTTGTACAAATCAAGAATCGGTGCCAATACACCATTTTGATACGATTATCTCATTATCCTATTCAGGACCCTAAGGATGAAATAAATCCTCTGTGTAAGCGCAAGTAAGCCCACGTAGCCTGCGCATGCGTAGGTACAGTCTGCCTAATATCGAACTTAAGTTTTACTTAAAAAACCTTTTTAGTTTCTAGTTAGATGTATTTATTCGCTTGTAGGCTCGCGTGTTAACGTGATGTGAAAAACATCGCAATTGCATATGTAGGCACACAATACGTTTATTTATTACTTACATACATATATACATATAGCCACATAAATACATCACGCCTGTGTCCCAACGCGGTAGGCAGAGACAGATCTGCACTAGCTACGATCTTGACTTACCTCTCTCGCATTATTCCTTACATACGCTAGTTTATTCTAGGTACTTCTGACCTGGCTTTTTTTTAAACCTCTTCTACCTGGTTAACGTATGTTCGCCTAGGTCGTTCAATACCAACTCTTCCTTTACTTTCGCTCTATATCGCTGTACTTCATTCTACTTTCATCCATCCTTTTTACATGTCCAAACCATCTTAACATTCCTTTCTCTATTGTTATCACAATATCATCTATTACACCACAAAGATCTGTTATCACATTAATATTTAGTTACGAATTAAAATATCTAATGTTATTATTAGAAAATGGCTGTCTGTTTGTTTGTAACGCTTTTTGGTTTGACTGTTGACGCGGTACGTTTCTGATGAAGGAGGATGTATAAAAAATCTACACGAACGGGATCGTGGGCCTGTAGTTAGTGATAGTGATAGTGATGAACATGTGCTTAACAGTATCTTACCCGAAAGTTTATGACTCTCTGAACTGGATTGATCAAAGATTTCTGCATTTAAATCTAAATTTAAATTATTACGTGAAACAACGCGTGAAAATCCTAATATAGGACTTTGTGACCTTTGTTCTTTCTGTTCATCTTCATGCACTTCTACATTAACTGTAATGGCATCGTTTAATTCTGTACAGGTTATTTCTGGAAAGATTGCTTGACATGGGGTATCTGGTGTTACCGCTGTCTCTTTTGAACCAGTACTTAAGGAAATAATTAGGGGTTCTTCTCTATCATAAGGCGCCTTCTGTATTTCATTTTTTTTAACTATAGTTTCATTATACTGCCTTGTAGATTCTTGGTACGTTTCTCTATTTGATAGAACTCTGAGTGAACTAACTTGTTCACGTTCTAGCATTAAGTTTTCTGATCCTGCAGTCACTGTTCTTTCACAATCAGCATGCACAATTATTTTGCGTGCGACAATCTTTTTAGTGGCATATACGGCATCTTCCATTTCTATACTTGACATACTTTGACGGCGAATTGGTTGATCTTTTGGAAAATTGATGGGTGCTCTGTGAACTTCAACTTCGGCAGTCATTAGAACTGCATCTTCCGATTCTACACTCGATAAGGTGTCGCTACTGCTGTCAGATTTAGACGAAACAGTTCTACTAGGAATGTTTGCGTATAATGTCGGAACGGGAATGTGTTTGACGACATTATCTACTATCAAACTATCTGAATCTGCACATGGCGTAAACGCTACTTGAGAATCAGTTGCTTTAGTTAACATCTCGAATTGTTCAATTATTAAGCTATGATCTCCTGTGTAATACTCTATCAATTCTTCAGCTTCAGCATCTTTATCACCAAAAAACAAACTTCTGTAAACCTTTTCCATCTTTCTCTCGAGTTCATCGTAGTACGCTTTCGGATGGTCATGTCGGTTAGGAGCCCGCTCTACCGTCAGCGGTGGGAGAGGACTGATCGATTGACCTGAAGACGCTGCTAGCCTTGATTCCTCGCCTTCTGGTATTGGAGAAAGAACTGCAAGCAAAAATAAATTTAAAATATCCCAAAATAAATTTATTCTGAAACGCTTACTCCGTACTTTATTTACTAATAAAACTTCTTTAACTTTATAACCTTATTTCAGATGTACCTACGTTATTTTTCTTATTAATGGATATCTTGTTATATATTATATGTATTTATTACGTATAATTATATGTATTATATAAATATGTATGTACCATTTATCTATTTTGTATATATATTGTCTGCACCACTAAATGGTTATGGTGTAATGCTTGACTGGGAGATAATGCCAACTGGCTTTAAGTCCGCCATTTGTACATTTTGTAATATTAAGTACAATAAAGTTAAATGAATTAATAAATAATCTTTTTAAAAAAAATCGTCGCCATGACCGTGTGCCGGGAGGTACCACCAAAATAGAATAGTACCTTTCCCTGTACCACGTGTCGGAAGAGACGACTATGTATCAGAATCGACAGATGGCGGTATATCCATCTTAAACATTGTAGCTCAAATGCATAGGGCGGGGATGGGCAGCAGCATCCCCGTCGTGAAAGCTGCCCTCTGCGATTGCCAACACGCTTGCCCAGTGAAGCGATTATAGGAAATATTCTCCTATCTTGGAGAAGCCTATGTCCAGCAGTAAATTTTTTTAATGACTGGTATGATGATGATGATGTCCCGATGACCAGACGGCTTTTACCATTGCGACATTGTTCTCGTTCAGTGTCGGTACAAAAATTATATTTTTCAGTAAGTGTTTTTGATAACGGAAAAGCAGAATATTGAGAACGATTACCGTATGTTAACCGTAACGTCGAATAAAATAAAATAGCAGTTTTATAATAAGTAGTAAACACGTAAATATTCGAACTTAAATATTACAACCGAACGGCTGGCCGACCGACAGAAGGCTGTGAGATACCAGCAAAGTAGAATACTGCCTACCTCTGTGCCAGGTGGCTTACGAGGTGTCTAAGGTACTAGAACCGACAGATGGCGGTATATCCATCCGATTCAGAGTAGCTCAAATGCAGGGATGGGCAGCAGCGTCCCCATCCCCGATCTGCGATTGCCAACGCGCTGGTCCAGGGCGGTATTTATTATTAATTATTATTAATGTCCAGCAGTAAACTTCCAATGGCTATTATAATGAAACGCTTGTTATATTTTCTCGCGGTTCCATTTAAAGTTTCACCAGGAACTACTTCCTAGTAGTTTTAAAATATACTGGAACTACCCTTAAATTTTGGAAATGTAATTAGGTATCTTACGCGGTTTATTTTGAAATAGACTCCGTATTAAGTATGTTTTCCTCCTCTCCCAGTCTTCTTCGTAACTAGACGACATTTTGATAAATGCAAACTTATAAAAAAAGGTTATATCATAGTTTTTCCATATAGTTTATTCTTTTGTTTATTTTAACACTACCCTCAATGTTTTTTTTATTCTCTAAAATAATCTATGTTCCATTTTAAGAACATTAATTTACTTATAGTTTTTTGAAATAATGGTTTACAATAAAACTGGCACTTGCTAATATTTTAACTGTAGTATATATACTCAAAACAAAACAAAGCTATTAAATTGCATTAATACAAATTACGTTCGGTTACACGCAGTCACACGACCAGCTGACTGTCAAATAATCTGTGACGCTGCTGTCACCAAGGAAGTAATTTTCAAATCAATAGTTAAAACAATGCAAATAAATTGCAATTTCTTAGGCGCCTAACCGTTTTTGGTTAAAAGATGAACACGAAAATGTTTCTAAATATCAAATAAAACATTTTGCTGAGGAACTTTGTGCTACAGGACTGTTTTACACAAGTTTTTCGAAGCAGATACTTCGTAACGCTTGACCGACTATTAACTGCGGAAATGTTGTGTTTTACCGTGAATTGTGATAGGAACAATTGAAAATGGACCTCTCCCCAGACGACGACAACTTCCACGGTCGTTTGCTGCATCAGGTAACTAAATTATTTATAATTTTAAATCAGTATTTTGCATTCACAAAAATGTATAATGCGAGTCATCCAAAGTGATTGTCTCGATGTGTGTTTGTGTCGCAATGCGTGTGCGGTGACACAGTCGAGCTATATTAAATACATCTCATTTTTTTTTCTTGTTACCAACTACCAAGAGATAACTTTCACAACTTTATTGAGTTTGATAAGAAAAAATAAATATTCAATGACCTTAAATTTATCGCCAAAGCACCCGAGTGTCTTAATAATGATAAAAACTTGTTAGTAAACATGAGGCGATGAGGTATTTCCGTATGTGCATAATGTGTTGAACCTTCACATCAAGGTCTCGGTGTATTGGTACTGTTATTTGAAACTAAATTACTGTACTATATTATACTTTAAAATTTTATAAGTGATATATAATATTTATATCACTGTATTAGTTACTATGTAAGTAATTGAGCATATATTTACAAGTTGGAAATACCAACAGTAATACACAGTTCAAGGAGATAAAATTTAAGATACACTAAGCTATTTACAGGTTTTCATAAATAGAAATTGTATTGTGTATTGCTTTCTCTAGAAGTATGTAAGATCTCCTTACTGTTGCCTCTTCTTTTTGTGCAGCATTTTTTTATAATAGGCTTCTTTCTTATAAGTTGAGGAACCAAAATTAAAGTTATATTAATTAAAGAATTCATTTTTGAAAATGGTGTTCAAATGATAATTGAGGAAATAAGTTCTCTAGTAGCTATTTTAAAGTATTTTTTTTAAAATAATTTCCTATTTAGTTGGATGACTCTATTCACATGCCTATGTTAATAAACTAACAGACTTAATTTGTGTACCCTTAATAAATTAAAATTTTGTATGTATATTGTTTTTTTTTTAATATTAATTTGACTTATCTTTACTAAATATCTGTCAAAAGACAATGAGTATACGGTTCAATAAATTTTACTAATATACATCATTATATCACATTGAAAAATATTTCTATAATTGTTTATTTTAAGTAAAAGAACGTAAAAGTAAGTAGTAAAAGTTCACAATCATTGTTTAAATGATACACTGGTTAGAATAGTAGTAGTTTACCTGTGTTTAGATCTTCTGGATTGGATCAATATTAACGGCATGATTCTGTCTTCAACTTCAATTTATAAGTCTCATACAACAATGTTGCTTCAAAGACAGGTAGGGTAGGGCCGTTATTAGGTAGTACTGACTTATAAAATCTGTTGGTTTAATATATTTATATATACTATGTCACCTTATTTATTTGCAATGAGTACATTGTAGAGAAATTTTATCACTGTGCAGTTTGATTTAACTTGAGAGATGAGACAGTGTTGTTCCTGATCCAGCTATTAACAGGGTCTGTGTAAACAGAATTTTTATACAAATAAAAGTTAAAAGAACACTAGCTTTAATAAAAATATATTACTGGTAAAAGCCAGAAGACTAACATTACACATAAAAGAATTAAAAAGTATATACACTTATTGGTAAAGGTAGCTTATGGCACTATAATATTATTTTATATAATTAAGATATAGAATTTTCTGTCAAGTTCTATTAACTTCTAAGTACTTTGAAGTACTAGAAATTTTGAATTAACTCTAATCTTTCAAGATCCTGTTAGATCTGACTGTGTTATGCATGAATTTGTTAAAATACTTCACATCTTCCTGTGTAAGATAAGAGAACTCAAATAATTATTGATGAAAGATTAAGTTTAAAAATCGCATACATACCCAAATTTAGTGATTTTACCAAATTACTACATGAAACCTCTGTAGGGATTGGCACAACACAATATGCTGGCTAGAAAATAATGTATTAGAAAAAATTAGGATACACACATATAACACGATTATCAAATCAAAATTAAGAGCAATCCTAAAAGCAAAACTTCTCACCAGAAAAATAATTATTAACTTTTTCTCGGAAACTTATAGGCAAAGAAGGAGATTGTTCATCCTAAAATTGAACAAAAAATAACTTTTAGGAGATCTAGATAATTTTCGCTGCAATTTTCTACAAGCGAAAGATCTCCTCAGAAAAAACTTTCCTAGGGATACCATTCGTTAACCAAAGTGTGCCCCAAATGTATAAAAAATTGATATGAATAAAAATCAAAGCGATCTTTTTATATAAGAATATAGGTACATACTATTTACATTATTTAATAATCATTTTTTTATATATATTTAAATACATTAAGTAGATTTTAATATCGTAATGAATTTAACAAAATGGATTAATAAACTATTTATATTCCACAATATGGCGGAGATGTCAATAAAATGGTCACACTGGTTGCGCAATGAGTGTTTATACGCGGGAAAATAGGCAATCCGCGCGAAAGAGATGGAGACCATTGCGTGAAAAAGAAATATCGGATCAATTTAGGTATTAAAATAAAATGTAATAATTAAATAAATTAATATAACCTATCATAATTTTTTTATTGCATATAATGAGCATAATTTCGTTTTCTATATATATAAAAGCAGAATCCGACTGATTGACTGACTATTATACCGAATAATATTCAATGTAATAGTTTTTATTGAAAGTCATGGAAAACGTGTAAAATATTTTTTTTAAACATCCCTTAAGGGGGTGAAAGTTAGTATGAAAGTTCTACAATTTAAACCTTGTGAAACCGCGGGGCGCTGCTATTCTTTATATAAGTATAACAATTTCGTGTCATTTTATATGAAAATATAACATTTCATATTGATTTGTGCTGAATATGAACTCTTGTCAAGATAAGATTTTGTCGATTTGGTCGATTACATTGCAAACGCTGGCTGAACCCGACGAGTACGATCAAATTAATGTAGTATTGCATTCCATAAAAAAGTGTATAAAAAGTTCGTGGTGGTATTTGTCTATCTCATAGGGATAACCCACAATAACCATGTTTTGTCTACATATACACCCACGCGAAGCTGGTGCACGGAGCTAATTTCCAAAAAATGGGTTCAGACTAGTAACTTTAGATCTGTTGTGTCGGAAAAAACTACTTATATTTTGTCAACACCCTCATTATTTAGTGATGTGGTCATAAACCAGCTTAATTTGCAATGTAAATGTGATTTTTTGCATGTTGTGTGATTTAAAGGTCAACAACATAAAATCGTTGGCCGTGAGGTCCCAGCAGAGTAGAATAATACCTCCCTCTGTATCATGCGTCGTAAGAGGCGGCTAAGGTACCGCGACGGGGATGCTGCTGCTCATCCCCGCCCATCTGTCGATTCTGGTATCTTAGTCGCCTCTTACGACACCTGGTACAGGGGGAGGTACTATTCTACTCTGTCGGTATCTCACGGCTAGTTTATGAATATAATATAATTTAGTACATATTTCTGAATTAAAATTGTTCTATTTATTACTTTTGACGATTAGAAAGTAAGTAAGCTAGTAATAGGCCTACTTTATCATTACGTTTATTGGAAGTCAACTGCTAGACATAGGCATCCCCAAGAATGGAGGAATTTTGCCCAAAATTGCTAGGCAAGCGTGTTGGTAATCGCAGAGCGCAGCTTTCGCAACGGAGAAGCTACTGCCCATCTCCGCCCTTTACATTTGAGCTGACTTTTTTGGATGGATATACCGCCATCTGTCGGTTCTGGGTACCTTAGTTGCCTCTTACGACACCTGCCGGTATCTCACGGCTAAAAAGAAATACTCAGTTACTATATATATCCTGTTGTCCCGCAGGCGGCACTCTGGGACAATGTGGAACTCCTCAAGGAACTAATCGCGACAGGCACGGACGTGGACGCCCGAGACGCGCGCCGCCGCACCCCGCTCCACGCCGCCGCTCTGGCGGACCGAAGTTGCTGCCTTGTGGAGCTGTGCGCGGCAGGGGCTGACGTCAATGCGAAGGCTGAGGACTCAGCTGGGGGGAAGGTAACGTATCTTGTGATCTTTTTTGTACTGGAGTCTGTGGCTATATATTTCTAATGCCCACAGAAGGGCACTGAAGTCACTGGATATGTATGCTCACGTCGGAAGGTTGACGAGGCACTGGTTATATAGTCATTGGCATTAGACTGGCCCGAGAAATTAAGATCTATCGTTGAGGGTTCAATCGTACTGTTGCGCGTGCGCAATCACCTTTTGCATCACGCAGCAGGCACCTACGCACTCCTTCTGTCTCACCCGGACTTTAACGTATTTGTCGACAACGTCAAATCATTTATAATTAAGTTTGATGTAGAATAATTTAATTTTTGTTACAACTGCATAATTGTGTAATTGGGATAACCTGTATAATTATGATAATAAATAAACAAATAAATAAATAAGGGTTCGCTGTCAGGTATTGGCAAAGTAGTAATAGTAAGATTAGTATCTTCCTTTGTATCAGGTGTGAGAGGCGACTGGGTTATCAGAACCGACAGATTGCGGTATAATCACCAGAAACAGCTTAAATGTGGGGGGTGGGAATGGGAATCCAGCGCATTCATTCTAGGCTTATGTACAACACGAACCCTTATCCCCAACGGGAGAACTCTCCCAGTTAATGGCGTTTACTCATCACCAACCTTACGGTTATAAATGGAGGGAGCCGCTGTCCAAACGGCGCTTTCGGGGACCATTACCAATGCAAGCACCAGATGCGGTAGTTCTTACCGATAGACCAGGGCCTATTATAACGAATAGTACCGCGTGGACCGAAGTTCACTCTCTCTTGTCTAGAGAGGTACCGGAGCTGTAATGTCGCTCACAACTTGTAATCGCAATCGAATACTCTCGAATTGATCTCCGTTCCAGACATCGGATAAGCCGATTCCCTCTCTTCCCGAAGAGGTCTCAGAGCTGTAAGGCGCGCTCACTTCCCATGTACTTGGATACATCTTCCTAAGTTCTCCTAAAGCTACTGAGTCAACAGGCACTCATGTTAGCGACTCATGGCACTTCCAGCTTTCGTGTGCTGTAATCGGAGGTGCTTCATGGCAGTCCGCTTAAAGCTCATCGGGCCTCATACTCATCATTCGTGGGCCTATGTGGGTAGGTAGAGCGCCCAATACAGTGATGATATCGGCCAGACGCATATAGCCCCACCTCTTTTCACCACATATAAGCCACTCACCGCGAATTCAACCTCAGCTTCAGAGACACAACATACCAGAAGTCTGGCAAGAACTGCTATGTGGACCGGCTACTCCCTGAGCCCGCATTATTCAAAAGTCTTGACAGAGAACCCGTGGTTTCTCTATAAATCCCATCTCCTCGGGTCCTATAGATAGGGACAGCTTATGTCCAATAGTGGACGTCCCATGGCTGATTTGATTAAGGGATGATGTAAATCGTAGAGCGTAGTTTTTGATGGAGATACTGCTGTCCAAGTCCGCCGTATTACATCTGAACTAATTAGTTTCAGATTTTAGTTATCTGCTACGAGCGAGAGGTACTGTTCTGCTCTAATTACAGCACAGAAAAAGAGTACAAATGACTATAAACATTTACAAGTTTATTGACCTCGTCTGCTTTTCAGACGGCGCTCCACATCGCGTCCGAGCGTGGTCACGTCGATAACATCGGTGCGCTGCTCCAAGCGGGCGCCGACCTGACCATCGTGGACGCGGCTGGGGACTCGCCTCTCTCGCTGGCGGAGAAACACAACCGGCGGCACGCGGCCAACGCGCTCCGGGAGCACAGAGGTAAGTCATACTTTTCCAGAACTCTTCGCTACACGGGGTCGCAGAGTCTTCGTGAGTCTGTTGAAATTGGAAAGCAAGCGGATTTAAATAGAGAAGGTGGTTGGAAATTATCCACTGTTTTAGTCCTTAAATTATGATTTAGAATTACAGCTGTATTTGCCGCAATGCCAGCCAGCAAAAACATCACAATGACAACACTTCATTGACATATATGTTTTATTTAATTATTTCATGTAAATACTACTCTACTACATGTAATCATAGTAAATATTTTTTAAAAGCGTAAAGTGTGTATCTGTTTGATTTTACGAAGAAAAAAGAGGTATTTCCCAGAACCAGCTTGTGATCTCGTTACCTTCTCTTTTACGAGAAGATCCGGTTGAATAAAGAAAAAGAAGAAAGAAATGAAACAATTATTAACCGCATCAAATAAATAAATGAAAACAAGACAGAAAAAATATAATATAGTAATTAGCAAAGGGAAGAAAAAGAAAGAGTGCAAAAAAAAAACAGAATGTGAAAACAATCTAAGATGAGAAGATGACGTTTAATTAGGTGCCTGCTTCAGTATAAGCAACAGCGCATAGAATGCGCTGGTCTGGAATAGCGCTGGTCTTCCAACAGGACCCACTAGATACCTTTAAAAGAAAATTAAAGGAAAGAACAAATAAACTGTAAATACATTTCATTGGTGCCTCGCTCTTATTTATTTCTAACATACAGCAGTGTTAATTGTTATGTTCCGGTTTGAAGGGTGAGAGAAGGAGTGAAGTGCCATAATATCTTCAAGTCACAAGGTTAGTCAGCGCTATTTAATTGTTGATGCAAAACGCATCTGTGCAAATGTATGACGTTTTGTCTGTGGTTTACGTCGACTTCTGGTCGTCGAATGGCTGGTGACAGATTTGTCTATGACGGACCGTTGGTTCAAAGGTCGTTGGTTCGATCACCAGCCAGGACAAATATTTATATGATGAAATTGAGTATATGTACCTTAATATTGCATTTGTTGTTTCTCTTGTCTGATGTCTACAATCTAAAGACGATCGTGTCGTCACAAAGATATCACTAGTTAGTCCCCGACCCTGTGAACTGAAGATACTATGTCACATTACCCAGTAATTTCACTGTCTCTCACCCTTCAAACCGGAACACAGCAATGCGAACACAGCTATTTGCTAGTAGAAACAGGTGAGAGTGAGGTGCAATGCAGACGTATATATAATCTTTGTATGAAGTCTACCTCCAGTAACATGACGTGTATGTCAATGTATGAGATGTTGTGTGAATTCTGAAATGAAATTATCTTCTTTGTCTAGGGGTGCCCTTGAGTCCTAGTTGTTCCTGTAGGGCCCGACGGCGCAGATAGTAGTGATCCTGTCTTGTGCGCCAAGTGTCGTGGGTTCGATACCCACCCAGAGCAAACATTTGTATGATGATATTTGTGTTTGTTCTGTGTCTAGGTGTTAAATATGTGTATTTTAGTAGTATATTTGCGATTCTTCTGTTGTCTGGCATCCGTTTCACAAGTGCTTTAGTCGGAACACTGCAGTTTAAATGGGTATCAGCATCCCCGTCGGGATAGCTGAATATATAATTACCGCGCTGGTCAATCGTGTCGGCAATCGCTGAACGCAGTTGTCGCGACGGCAATGCTGCTGCCCATCCCCACCCTGTGCATTTGAGCTGCACTGTTTCAGATGGATATATCGCCATCTATCGGTTCTGGTATCTTAGTCGCCTCTTACGACACCTGGTGCAGTGGGTGGTACTATTCTACTCGCCGGTACCTCGTGGTATGCCGGTACCTCACCGGTCAATGTATGAGACGTTGGGTAGGTTTTAAAAATAATTCGGGAGCTCTGTGTCCAGTAATGGAAGCGACTCAAAGCAAATGCAATATATAATAGCAAATATCTTGCGAAGCCGGGTCAGATCGTTAGTGTAAACATAACATCACCAAAATAGATGCAGAATACAAATGGATATGTCCTGTTTGTCAAATTAGTGTCATTGATAAATCAATTTGGAACCGGTCTAGTCGTCGGCGGCGCCGGCGCAGTCATCGACGTGCGGACAAATTCGGGCGTACCACCATTCTCCCTAAATATGCATTGACTGGCGCCGCGGTATTTTATTTCTTTTCCGGACGAACCAATTGCTGGACTAGTCAGACGTCAATTCCAGCGCCACTTAGCGAGAGGGCTTGGTTGATCATTACTGAGCGACCCGATGCTCGTATTCACCTGCATGCCCCGCGGCGATGACCGCGCATTTAGCTACTGTTGCGCCCGCAGGGTAAGCAGGGTCTGAGCGGGACCGACGGGGATCACTCGAGGACGCCACTAAAGGCTTGTCCTCGGCTCCAGTGACCGTCGTCGGGAAGAGAGCGTCACTGTTTGAGCCGCGTTATGTTATAGAACTTTGTAATCTAACCCCTTCGTTGATGAATTTTCAAAAATCCTTTCTAAAAACATTTAGATCCTTCGTACTGAATTTCGTTCAAATAACTTCAAAACACCAAAGTTTCATACTAACTTTGTACTTCGGATTTGCCACCACAGGGGATGATTTTTAAAAAATTCTTTCTCAGTACTCCCCAACTTTATTAAAGAAACCCTCGTGCAAAATTTCAAGTTTCTAACACTTTTAGTTTAGGCCCTGCCTTCGCTCGATTAAAGCACTTCTGTTACGGACACCAGACAACAGACGATTCACAAATATATTACTTAAATACATATATATCACACCCAGACACAGAACAAACACAAATATCATATCATATAAATATTTACTCTGAGTGGGAATCAAACCAACGACTTCTGGTGCACAAGATTGCATCACTACCATCTGCGCCACCGGGTCCGTCAATTGGCAGAAACATTCCCGTCGCGAAGCTACGCGAAGCTATTGCCACCACGCTTGGCAACCTGGCAATTATGGGTGAATTCCACATTTCTTCTGGAGGATGTCAACTGGTGGACGTTTTAAAACTGCTATGATGTTGATTATAATCAAGTTATATTTAAAGGTCAGTCTGGGTGACCGCTTGACCTTGACCGGTCAGGTAAACTGCGCGACCTCTCCGTGCCACGGACTAATACAAACCTTAATTAAAGTTCTTATTAAGTCTGACATCACACTTACCTAATAACCTGTAGCAGATTAGACATGTGTTCGGTGACACAAAATGAATTACAAGAATAAAACTTTAATACGTGTATGAAGAGAAAGAAAGAACATAAATGTTTATCACAGCTTGGAGTGGATTTCACCGCCGCATATCACAATGGGGTTGAAGAAAATATATTTAAAAACTAACAAAAAATACAATTAAAACTACTTCAAATGCGGTTTGCTTGAATTGTATAAAGTTTTTATTTTCAACTGCAGCTAAAATGTATTTATTATGTGTAGGGAAAGCGTAAATGTATAAAGAAACATTACTTCAAGATCTTCATGCTAATGTTAGTAACATTCCTATCCCGTGTCGTGCCTCAGGATGCTTTTTTTCTTGAGGTCATATCTAGGGTCATCCTATAGCGATGTTGATCATGATACAGATGTTTGGTCGAGAAAGAAAATGTCACAATTTTTGCGATTAATTAAAAAAATTGTGATTACTTTATTGTTTTATATTAGACCAGATCGACAAACAAGCATACAGTCCGCGTGATAGTAAGCGTCACTGCAGCCTATACGTGCACGGAACACGGCAATGCGAACACCGTTTTTCGTAGAAATGGTAGAGTGAGGTACCAATCCGGATGATCTTTGTAAGACTTCTAACAAGAAGAATAACATTAAATATTACTTTCATTAGGATGTTCATTACTGGCCTATATACAGCAATTAACGCACCCACTCACCAAGAAATGGGGGGGGGGGGGGGGGGGGGGGGGGGGGTGTAGATATTCATAGTGCCATCTCCCGGTTCCGGTACCGCGCCTCTTACGACACCTGGTACAGGAGCGGGTACTATTCTAAGCTGCCGGTACCTCTCGACTAGTAATATTTTATTAACTTGTGTTAGTGTATGTATATAGATATTCGTAAAGATAATTTTAAATTTGAATTTGATGTTTGTCTATTACTCGTTCAGGCAAAAACTACTGGACGTATTTTGATAAACCTTTTCCAATATATAGTTAATATATAAAGAGGTAAGATTTGTTTACTTCTTACGAGAAACTACTGGTCCGTTTGTAAAAATTCTTTTACCAAACCTTCACCTTGACCCAGTAACTACATTATATTTAGACAAAAAATAGTATTTTTGTATGTATGTAACGAATATACTCAAAAACTAATTAATTGATTTCAAAATATTATTTACTATTTACAAACTTACTTTATCACGGAGTAAAATAAACTATATTATATTACCGTATTAACACGGAAAATACATTAATTAGTAAATTACGCGGGTGAAACCGCGGGGCGCTGCAAGTCTCATACATGGAAGTATATGACTGTTGTTCTCAATAATGACACAAAATTGTAATTTTGTCGTGACAAAGCTTACTGTGGCGTGGCTAGTGTTGCGCGCGACCTCACCGTACATATCGTACCGAAGTTTGTTTATATATTTTTTTATGCCAGCAAAGTGGCAAACAATGCCACCAAAGTGGCAATCAAGCGTGTGGCCCGCTTGATGGTTACCAGCCACCGCTGCCTATAGATGTTTACAACACCGAGGCATCATTCACGCGTTGCCGTCCCTTTAAAAACCTCTTTACTCCTTTTTTTAAGAACCCTTTTCTGTAGTCCTCTGGAAAAACCTCAGCAGGGACTCATTCCATAACCATAGCGCATGTGAGAGGAATCGCCTCTAATTTCACATGAGGTAGACTTTATACAAAAAATCGTCTGCGTTGGTACCCCACTCTCACCTATTTCTACCGGCCAATAGAAGTTTTCGCATTGCTGTGTTCCACTTTAAAGGGTGATAGATGCAGTGAAATTACTGGGTAATGTGATTGAATTTCAAGTCCAAGGTTCGCATATGTTAGTGATATCCTTGTGATATTCCGAGCGTCTATAGGCTGCTTTGACTCTTGTTTGTCCAAGGGATGCGGTCTGCGACCAGCGCGACCTTGCGGATCTAGTCATGCCTTTTGTTTATGTGGGTTGGCTTCCTACACAGCGTGGTCTTCAGAACTTGAACAGAATTTGGATCTATAACAGATCTCCTCATTTCTGACTGGATCCCGCAGTCTCACACAATTAATAAATATCTATACATATCTATACATATAAGTAAGATAGCTGTGTGGTACCGGCTTAGTAGAATAGTACCTCCCCCTGTGTTGTAAGCGACGATAGATGTACTAGAATCGACAGCTGGCTGTATATCCATCCAAAACAGTGAAGCTGAGCAAGGATAGGCAGTGGCATCCTCATCGCAAGGCTGTGCTGTGCGCCTGCGCAGCGGCTCAACTATAGGCAAAAATCCTATCTTTGAGAAGCCTATGCATTTACGTCTTCACTCGTAATAAAAACATGAATATAACAGCTGATGATATAACTAGATTTATTATCAAATTCCATTTATCTAACAATGGTCAATTGTGAATATGGCGGAGTGTATCATTGTATCGATAGGCGTGTCTCGGGCCTAGCGACACGCTCAACTCGGCCGTCAGGCAGTATCGGGCGCACGTCCGTGGCGAGCGGACGTTCGTTTATGTCGGACGTCGACACGAGACGGCTTTCGCGACTGACATTTCTCATGTTCGGTGAACTATACTAAACAAAAGCTTGATTATAATGACATATGTCAATATACGTTGCGTCAATATGCGTTGCACGTGTAGTTTAACAAAAATAAATTGTCCATTGCTAGCACACGAACATCTGAATACAATACAGTGGTTAGGACTAACAGTTTCACCCTGCCCCCCAGTTTAGGTGAACCTGTATTCTGGGAGACGTATCTTTTCCTAATCAAGTGTCATTGTATTTCAACAACATCTCATACATTGACCTGACTCCGTGGTAAGTCGCTTAAAGCACTTGTGTTACAGACATCAGACAATTGAGGAATCACAAATATAATACTTAAATACATATTTTTACACCCAGACACAGTACAAACAAATATCATATTAATATTTGTTTCTGGGTGGGGATCCCACGGCCTCTGGCGCATAAGATAGGATACCACCATCTGCGCTATCGGGCCTGTCAAAAAATATTAATTGTACTTAAACAATTCTGTATTTCTCTAGCTGCGCCCGCGCCTTTGTACGCGTGTAATTGTGACTTCGGGCAGCATATTTTTCTTTCGAACTACAACCATCCACGCAGCGCACGCAACGAACGTAAATTTTTCGCCCGTTTTCGCCACATTTTTAATCAGTGCTCTGCTCCTTTCGGACGTAGCGTGATGTAATATAGCCTAAGTTACTACTTATTACGTAAACTATCTGCCAGTGAAATTCCCGTCCAAATCGGTCCAGCCGTTCCAGAGATTAGCCGGAACAAACAGACAGACAGACAAAAGTTGTAAAAAAATATATTTTGGTATGTGTACCGTATATACATTCATATGCATGTAGTAAAAAGCGGTTATTTTAATATTACAAACAGACACTCCAGTTTTATTTATATGTATAGATGTATAGATAGATAACGATATAATTTATATCGGTTTTGTGGTGTTTGTCATGATTTATTTGTATTTAATATTGTTTACGTTAAATTTTTACATGAAATCAATCTAAAATGTAAAAGCATGCTTGTTGTGCATGTGTCATTCTAATCAAGCTATGTTTAGTGCTATAATTTAATATATACAGTGACAGTGGGAGTGAATTATTTATACAACGGTGTGTGTATTGTTTGTTGTGTATAAAAGTTGATGTTTGCATAGAAATTGCGTTTGTTTGTGTGTCACTGCGTTTTTTCCGGTGTATTATTGGGATGATCGATATCGAGAGCGTCTTCGTTTGCAGATAAGTGATGTGGTACAGAGTAAGTTAGCGTACCTTTGCTTCAAGCAAGATAATAATAATAATAATTATAAAACTAGTTACTACTCAACCTTAGCCATACTTCCAATATAGCCCGAAACCAATACTGGAATCTGCCAGCTAGATTTAGCAGAAGATGTATTATGATAGAGACATTCTGACTGACCGTTGATAAGAATAACTTCCGTTCCGCTAGGTTCCGAAACCGATGGAACACAAACGTGATGTATGTATGTATGTTTGTATGTATGTATGTATGTTTGTATGTATGTATTTATGTTTGTATGTAAGTATGCATGTATGTATGTATGTATGAATGTGCATTTGTAACAAACTAACTCAAAATCTACACTCTCACACAAACGAAAGAGTTTTCCCAATGGAAAGTAACACTGTCAGCGTATTATAGAAACTTTGTTAAAGCCCCATATTTCCAGGGGGAAGGTGAACTCGGTTGAATCCGCGGAGCTAGTCAAAAATAATTTCATTATATTGAATATTGTAAATAGGCCGTGAGGTACAAGAATTCAAGCAGAGCAGAATAGTACCTCCCCCTTTTACCAGGCGTAGAAGGCGACTAAGGTACCAGAACGGACAGATGGCGGTATATTTAAGACGGAAAATAAATAAATATAATATTCAATTGTTCAATATAAATGCAGCGCGTTGAAATCTTTTCTCTATAAACTCAGTTGATAATTGACGTGATGATAATTAATTAAATAACCGCTTATCGAGCGACTATAATTTTGGTGGTCGCGGCGTGTGTCTATTTGACCTTATCATTGTTAATTTTATAACTCGAGTCGAATTTTAAGGTTCTGTACCTCAAAAGGAATAGAAAGGAATCCTTAATCGAATCGGGTTTGACGGACCCGATGGCGCAGATGGTAGTGATCCTGCCTTGTGTGCCAAAGGTCGTGGGTTCGATCTTCAACCAGGACAATTATTGATATGGTAATACATTGGATACCCGGTAATGCGGCCCATGTCCTTTTCTTGAGAAACCCCAACCCCCTTTCTTGAGAAGGCCCATGTCCGACAGTGGACTTTTAATGGCTGGTAAGTAAAATTTATAATTTTATTATTCGTGCTATGATCGTGCAAGCGTAGGACGTCCATGTCTGCATTAGCCAGTTTGAAGGGTTGACATTTCCCCAAGACAAGTTCAACTTCCCCCTGGAAATATGGGGATTTTACAAAGTTTTTATAATACGCTGACAATGTCACTTTCCATTGGGAAAACTCTTTCGTTTGTGTTAAAGTGTAGATTTCGAATTAGTTTGTTACAAATGCACATTCATACATACATACATACATGCATACTTGCATACAAACGTACATACGGTTTCGTGTAATCCATTCCGTGATAATTTGTTTACGTCTCAGACAACAGACGAATCACATATATAGTATATATTCAACACCCAGACGCAGAACAAACAAAAATATCAACATATAAATATTTGCTCTGGTTGAGAATCGAACCCACGACCCTTGTCGCACAAGATAGGATCACTACCATCTGCGCCATCAGGCCCGTCAATATACATGTATAGATAAATGCACTGGGGCAAATCAACTTTCAACGTTCGTTATTTTTTTCATAGCTATCAAGGAATAATCGAGGGGGGTCTCCTAGAGACACCCTCGGCCTTAGTAATGTTTCCTTGTTTTGGGAAAGAATAATTTATTCAATTATTATAATATACGGGAAATGATCACGCAACGTGTTCGTTAATATATATATATAATAGCTGTGCCCGCGACTTCGTCCGCGTGGAATAGTTTTTTGGGGTACCGTACCTCTTTACCTTAACTTATATAAACTTTGAATGTCATGTTTATTTATATCGAATCAATGGCCTGAAAAATAAGTTTCAAGTTTCTAGCTCTAAAAATAGCGATACTTCCACACAACTTTTCATCCCCCTTTTCGACCCTTTACAGCCCTTATTTCGAATTAAAAAATAGGCTATGTCCTTTCTCAGGGTCTAAAAATTGTCTGTGCCAAATTTCATCAATATCGGTTAAGAGGTTTAAGCGGGAAAGCGTAACAAACAGACAGAGTTACTTTCGCATTTATAATATTAAGTAAGGATGATATTATTCCAATTATTAGGATAAATGAAATAAAGACGTAATTGCATATCTCTGTAATAATGAAAGTATTATTTACAAATTGCATTTTCTTTACATTAAAACAATTACATGAAGTTTTTATAATCAAAAGAATATTATTTTACCTGTAATAGTGAAAGAAACAACATTTAAAGCCTTTTCTTTAGGTCTTTTTATAATTAAATTTAAATAAATCTTATTGATGTAAAATAGTACCTCCCGCTGCACCAGGTGTAGTAAGAGGCGGCTGAGGTACCAGAACCGACAGTGGCGGTATATCCATCCAAAACAGAGTAGCTCAAATGCATAGTGGGGGGGATGGGCAGCGGCATCCCCGTCGCTAAGGCTGCGCTTTGCGATTACCAACAAGCTTGCCCGGCGCGGCAATTATGGGCAAAATTCCTCCTTTCTTCAGGAGGCTTATATCCAGCAGTGGACTCCTAATGGCTGATATGATGATGATGATATCTGCAGTCAGACAGATTCTTTTACATACAAGTGATGTAATCGGGCAGGGTTGTGTGTTTGTTTGTTGTATATACACTGATAGTGGGAAGGTAAAAAAATAAAGATCGTCAGAGAATTTATCACTCAAAAAGCCTCCGCATTCCACAAGCTTCTATAGCAAATCCTTTACACTTCAAGCTGTTCGTTTGTGGAATGCGCTCCCCCTTGAAGTTAGATCTGCTCGTTCTCTTTCTATTTTTAAGAGAATGGTGAAGGAGTATTAATTGTCACTTTGATTTTACTTATTGATTCTGTCACTTTCCTTATTCTGTAACTATATTTTTTAAATCTATTTGAATGTATGTGCATGCTTATGTATGTGTGTAAGTAAATATGTTTGTTTGTTGTATTAAATTCACCTTTAACTTCCACTAGCTTTAACATTATTTTTATCCAAAGGTTGCCTGTAAGAAATTGCGTTTAGCGATAAGGCTGCCTCTTGTATCTACTATTCCATGTTTTTGTGATGTTCTTGTGTTGTTTTTATTGGTGTATAAATGCGAGAGAGCGTGTATTATCTGTGGTGACTCATTGTGATGAAGGTCACGTCAATTGATCCAATCAACAGGCCAGCCTGCGGGGTGGCTCGTAAACTCGGCCTGGAGGTGGACCCCTGGCTTAAATATTTATTAGCTTTTCGCCCGCGACTTTGCTCGCATTAAACGTACCATGATTAAATCCGCTTGTGTACTAAAGTTTGACAATTGCATGGACATTTGATAAAAAAAAACTTAATTAAATACAAGGCTGAGATAAATGAGATAGCCGTAAGGTACCGGCAGACTAGAATAGAACCTTCCCTGTACCAGGTGTCGTAAGAGGCGAATGAGGTGCAAAAAAGTCAGTTCAAATGTACAGGGCGGGGATGGGAAGCAGCTTCCCCGCTACGGAAGCTGCGCTATGCGATTGCCAACACGCTTGCCCGGCGCGGCAATTATGGGCAACATACCCCCTTTCTTGGGAAAGCCTATGGATCGGTAACTCAGTCACGGTAGCCCAACGGTAGCCCAACGAGCTATGGAAAAAGCAATGCTCGGAGTTTCTTTGCGTGATTCAATCAGGAGTAAAAAGATTTGTAACAAAACCAAAGTTATTGAAATAGCCCGGCGGATTGGTAAGTTGAAGTGGCATTGGGCAGGGCATTTGGTACGCAGAACCGATGACAGATAGAGTCGTAAGGTTCTAGAATGGAGACCACGCACCGGCAAGCGCAGCGTAGGGCGTCCAGCCGCAAGATGGACAGACGATCTGACTAAAACCGCAGGATCGCGCTGGACACAGGCTGCATACGATTGGCCCTATTGGAAATCACTTGGGGAGGCCTGTGTCCTGCAGTGGACGTCTTGTGGCTGATATGATAGTGATGAATTCAATGGCCAATAGATGGATTTCAAAAATGTACTTACTAATAGAAGGCAACATGATCAGCTAGTAACATAAGCTATATCATCATCATACCAGCCATTGGAAGTCCACTGCTGGACATAGGCCTCCCCAAGAAAAGGGGAATTTTGCCCATAATTTCAATTGCCTCGCAGAGCAAGCATGTTAGCAATCGCAGAATGCGGATTTCGTTACGGGAATGCTACTGCCCATCCTCGCCCTGGACACTGTTTCGTATGGATATACCGCCATCTATGGGTTCCGGTACCTCTGCCGCCTCTTACAACACCTGGTAAACGGGGAGGTACTATTCCATTCTGCCGGTACCTCATGAACTAGTCAGCTACATCATTTAAGATTTATCCTCATATTCCTGCGGGAACTGCGCTAGTGAAACCGCGGCGCAGTAATTTATGAATAAGCCAAGTTGAACAACTAAGAATAGATATAACGCTGAAGATGATCCGACTTAAATACATGATACTTGGTCGCTCAGGGCTGCTGCAGGTCTGTGAGTTCGCTGTCTCGGACTTCACCTGACGCGGTTGACCTGGACGAGAAAATCAAACCTGTCCTCTGCCAGCTTCCAGGGTTCACCCGGGTATTTAATTTTAGTATTCACCAACCAGCTTTAACCGCCGAGAAAAGGGAGAGCAAAATAGTACCTCCCTTTGTACTAGGTGTCGTAAAAGGCGACTGAGGTACTAGAATCGTCAGATGGCAGTGGACGGTATATCGTAAGTTAGAATGAAACATTGCTGTTTTTGAAGCTATTCGAATGATATCCCAATTAATCCTATAAATGCCAAAGTAACTCTGTCTGTTTGTCTGTTACGCTTTCCCGCTTAAACCTCTCAACCGATTTTGATGAAATTTGGCACAAACAATCTTTAGAACCTGTGAAAGGACATAGACATATTTTTTAATTCAAAAAAAGAAGATGTATCGCTATGTTTAGAGCTAGGAACTTGCATTGATTCGATATAAAAATAAACATGACATTTAAATTTTATATTAATTAAGGTAAATAGGTATGGTACCTAAAAAACCTATTCCATGCGTACGAAGTCGCGGGCACAGCTAGTTCAGTATAAAGTTTCTTCATTAAGAGTCATGAAACACGTAAGATATTTATCTGACGGGCCCGATGGCGCAGATGGTAGTAATCTTATCTTGTGCGCCAGGAGTCGTGGGTTCGATTCCCACCCCGAGCAAATATTTATATGATGATATTTGTGTCTATTCTGTGCTTTAAGCGACTAACCACGGAGTCAGGTCAATGTATGAGATCTTGTGGGAATTTATTATTAAATTTATTATTATTATTAAATATATTTTATAAAATTTGTTCTACAAACGCGAGTGGAACCGCGGGGCTATGCTAGTATATATGTACACATCATCTTCAACATACCAGTCATTAGAAGCCCACTGCTGGACATAGGACTCTCTAAGAAAGGAGGTTTTTTGCCCATAAATTGACGTGCTTCACATGCGTGTTGGCAAGAGCAGCATTCGCCCTGTGCATTTGAGCTGCACAGTTCCGGTTGGATATACCACCATCTGTCGGTTATGGAACCTTAATCGCCTTTTACGACATCTGGTGCAGTGGGAGGTACTATTCTCCTCTGCCAAACCCTTCGCTGACAAAGTCGTGGTGGGAAGGTAGTAGCTATTGATACTCAGAAACGTTAAATAACGTCTCGCAGACACCGGACACTGGGCAGCCCTGGCGGGTGGTGTCCGCTTACATCGCATCGGTCGCCAATTGCCTCGGTTGCGCAACACGGCATGGCTTCCTATAAGCGGTTTTTGTGCTCGAATGATCCGATAGTTTGGGGGATTACCTGGTAATTACCTAGGTACTGTGCCAGTTAACATCTAATTTAAGTTCGCGGGTCACGGTGAACGTTATTGAACTCTTCTACTTCTACGGAGACGGCTCGACAGATTTTTGTAAATCTTTTCATTCTTCCTCCTAAAATGTTGAGGGTGGTCCACACCTAAATGTTTTGATAATTTAATTTTTTGTTATTATTTTTTTTATGATTGAACATATACAAATACATACAAGCCAATATTTTTACCCTTTTTGTAATTAAATCATTTTATATCATTTTTATGGGAGAAACACGTTTGCAGGGACAGACGTAATAAATTCAGATAACATGTCATACATTGACCTAACTTTTTTTATTAGATCAGGTCGAAAAACAAACATACAGTTCGCGTGATAGTGAACGTCACTGCAGCTGTATCACTAGGATATCACTGGCGCGTTACGAACCTTGTGTCTAGACGTTGATCATCATCCACTGCTGGAGATAGGCTTCTCCAAGATAGGGAGAATTTTGCCCATTATTACAGCGCTGATAACGTGTGTTGGCAATCGCAGAGCGCAGCTTTCGCGACGGGAATGTTGCTCACGGGAGCAACATCCTCGATGCATGCATGCGAGCATGGGGATGGCCGCACCCTATCCATTTGAGCTACACTGTCTCTGATAGATATACCGCCATCTGTCGATTCTGGAACCTTAGTCGCCTCTTACGACACCTAGTGCAGTGGGAGTTACTATTCTACTCTGCCGGTATTTCTCGACTTGAAAGTTATTGTCACATTGTCCAGTAATTTCATGTCCTCTCTCGCACACGGCTTTTTGGCGGTAGAAATAGGTGATTATGCAGGCGACCCTTTTCATAAAGTCTACCTTATTTAAAGTCCGTGATAAAACAAAGCAAATGTGTAACAGACATCACATAACAGAGTATATACAAATATAATATATAAATACACATTTAATATTCACATAGAATATACATAAATATTCATCATATAAATGTTTGTCCTTAGTGGGGATCAACCCATGGGGACCCCCCCTTACACCAACTTGCGGCCCTCCCTATCTTTGTCTAGGTTATGCCTACTGGTAATTAGTCACAATACTAGCCTACCTAAAATATGACATCAATTTTTTTTGTTTAGCTCCATTTCCAATTGAAATTGTTATCAAAACAGTATTTCTTTTTTGGATTGAGTAACTTCAATACTATTGTTGAGAACTGTTTACGATTATTCTGTCAGTCAGTCACACTCCGACCTCTGTACCTAATAGTATTAATAATTCTGACAATATAACTTGAGAACTAATTGGTGTATAATTAACTTACCGAAGAAACCTCACACTCAAAACATAAGATTACACAGTTAAAAGGTACCCAGTTACCATGATTTGATCCCGCTTATTGCTCTATATCTTCTGTATTGATCTAAATCTTCTTTATTGATCAATATCTTCTTTATTTATCAATATTTTCTTAATTGATCTATATCTTTTTTATTGATCTATATCTTTTTTATTGATCTGTCTCCTTTATTGATATATATCTTCTTTATATATCTATATCTTCTTTATTGATCTATATCTTCTTTATTGATCAATATCTTCTTTATTGATCTATATTTTCTTTATTGATCTTTATCTTTTTAATTGATCTCTCTCCTTTATTGATATATATCTTCTTTATATATCTTCTTTATTGATCTATATATTTTTTATTGATCTATATCTTTTTTATTGATCTATATATTCTTTATTGATTTATCTCACTGTGCACAGTTACTGTGAGAGATAGAATAGTTTATATCTCAATTTACAGTCGCAATTTTTTTTTATTGAGAAATTTTTGTTTATTATATGGTCATAATTATCCTTGAGTGCCATAACATTCCAACACGTCCACTGCTGGACATTAGCCTCTCCAGATGATTTCCAATTGGACCGATCGTATGCGGCCTTCCTCCACCGCGATCCTGCTGTTTTAATTAGATAGTCTGTCCACTATGTAGGTGGACGTCTTACGCTGCCCTGCGCTTGCCGGTACGTGGTGTCCATTACAGAACCTTACGGCTCTATCGGCCATCGGTTTTATCGTTGGTTGCTACAAATATAGTTAATATAACCTAATGGAATCAACGGGTTATAATTTCACTAGGTACCTAGACAAAGTCAGGGTGAGCGTCTACTACAATATCGTCATCACCAGCCATGGAAAGTCCACTGCTGGCATCTACAAGAATCGAGGTTTTTTGCCCATAATTGCCACGCTGAGCAAGCGTGTTGGCAATCGCAGAGCGCAGCTATCGCGACGGGGATGCTGCTACCCATCCCAGCCCTGACCATTGGAGCTGCACTATTTCAAATAGAGAGCGCCATCTGTCGGTTCTTGTACCATAGTCGCCTAACGACACCTAGTGGGTGGTACTATTCCACTTGACCGATACCTCACAGCAAACTGATATATATGCTATTGTAAAAAGGAAAGATTTGTATGTATGTATGTAACGAATAAATTCAAAAAAAAACTGGACCGATTTCAAAAATACTTTCACAAAGAGAAAGCTACACAATTAACGAGTAACATTAGCTATATTTTGTCGCGGTATTCCCACGGGAACGGCTACTTTGATGGTGAAACCGCGGGGCGTTTCTATTAAAATATATTTTGAGTTAAAGTATACTTAAGTCCAAACCTAGCTGGCCAATATTAGATAAAGACATAAACAACATCGTCTAAAATATAGTCTGAATCAATTATTAACAGTCGCTAGTTGGAAAGTACACGGCGTCGAGTCTTACGTCACCGATCAAAGTGCGCGGGCGCACGCAGCTGCCGCTCGCGGCTGACGACTCCCACCACTTTATTTTATTATTTCAGAGTCTTAGGTCTTTGTGCAAATAAGAAATAAATTAAATTCACACAACATCTCATACAATGACCTGACTCCGTGATTAGTCGTTAAATGCACTTGTATCTCAAATGTAATATATACTTTTTTAATCATAGTCCTACCTATGATTAAAAAAGTGGCCTGGTCTAAGTTAAATCACTTTAAGCACTTGTGTTACGGATATTAGATAACAGAGAAATTGCAAATATAATACTTCATTATCATCATCATCATACCAGCCATTAGAACTCCTCTGTTGGACATAAAACTCTCTATGTGAGGAGGTTTTCTGCCCATAATTGCAAGCGTGTTGGCACTCGCAGTTGGCAACAGGAATGCTGCTTCCCATCTCCGACCAGTGCATTTGAGCTGCAATGTTTTAGATGGATATACCGCCATCTGTCGGTTCCGGTACCTCAGTCGCCTCTCACCACACCTGGTATAGAGGGAGGTACTATTCTACATGCCCGTACCTCATGCATGTAGGTGTGCGTGTTGCTTCACCGTGTCGCGTGCGATCTTCTGTGTATAAACGATTAAATGTAATTTGATTGTCTGTCTGTTTCGTTTGAATTACGGCTGCACTGAACACACGTAGTGGTGTTCGATAATTAATTAGTTAGAAGACCTCTGGGATAGATATAGCTTTTTAATTATTTTCTATGGAATCGGGACGACTTTTTGACACAGTTTTATCATCATCGTCTACCATTGGAAGTCTAGTGCTAGACATAAGCCTCTTCAAGAAAGGAGGTTTTTTGCCCACAATTGCCGCGCTGGACAAGCGTGTTGGCAATCGCTGAGCGCAGCTATCGCGACGGAGATGCTGCTGCCCATTTCCACTTTGTGCACTGTTTCGGATGGATATACCGCCATCTGTCGGTTCTGCTACCTTAGTCGCCTCTTACGGAACCTGGTGCAGTGGAAGGTACTATTCTATTCTGCCGGTACCTCGCGGCACGGCATGCGTCCTTATTCACCTGATTCTGTGTCGCTCCCTGACATCCTGTTTAAGACATTCTTGTTCGGTTCGGCGCTGCAATTGATGTCTGAGTAGTCCAGCAATAAATTGGTCCGAAAAAAACAATCTCCTTGGTACCACAAGATTTCGCGTGTGACCTACAGAATGGCGTCTGTTCTGATTATTTCTACGAATACATTTTGTGATTTACTAGCTGTACCGGCAAACGATGTTCTGCCAATTAAATTGTATAAAAATACAGTGGACCCCCGGTAATCCGGCCCGTGTCTATTTCGGCGCCCCCTGTAATCCGACATGGTCTACAAGTATGATTTGTACTTTAGAGTATGTACATATATGTAGATATGTATATAAAATATTGTATAAAGAATCTTATCATTGGATCTGTAATTTCTCGGATTACAAGCTACTCTTTTGTAAAAAATTCCGGACTATAGGAGGTCTTAGGCAGTACTCTATAATCCGGAGAATTCGATAGTTCGACACTGCCCTGCAAAATGTTTGTCGGACTACCGGGGGTCCATTGTACTAAAATAAGTATGAAATTTTTTGAAAAAAGGGGTTTGTGACAGAAGGCTGAAAATTTAGGCGTATGTATTTTTGTTGAATAATAAAAAATAAATACAAAACAATTTGTAAAAAAAATTTAGGGGTGTACCACCCTTAACATTTAAGGGGATGAAAAATAGATGATGTCTGATTCTCTCTCTCTTCTTCTCTCTTTTATATATTAGATTTTAATTCTAAAACAAAGTATGTTGGTTAAATAAATTCAAATTGTTGAATTTATCGTAAAAACTGCGCTCTGCGATTGCTAACACGCTTGCCCAGCGTGGCAATTATGGGCAAATTTACCCTTTCTTGGTGAGGCATAGTTCAGCTGTGGACTTCCAATGGCTGATATGATGAAACAAACGTGGTAATGTTTTCGATAAATAATTTAGTTAGATATGTGGGATAGATATAGCTTTTTGATTTTTTCTCTATGGAATCGGGACGACTTTATCGGGATAACTGTCAGGGAGCGACATAGAATTATTCTCGGAATACAAGAGTTCGCTTCGTTGGTTCTTAAACAAAATATATCAGAAAGGGTGTTGCGAAAAATAAACAGAACCGACGCCATTTTGTGGCTCCCCGCCCGTAAACTCTCATAAAATGGCGTCGGTTCTGATTATTTCTCGCAACACACTTTCTGATTTATTTTAGTTCTTAAACAAAATATATTGTTTAAATAAATAACAACTAAGTAATTTTAATTGTTGAGTATATCCTTAATGGAAAATTGGTTTTATATAGTAAGTTATTATGACGGGAAAACTGTTTTTGTTTGGGCTTACTTTTTTTCTTTTTATTTATTTAACTTTATTGCACAAAATGTTACAAAATGTACAAATGGCGGACTTAATGCCAGATGGCATTATCTCCCAGTCAACCATTACACAAAACTGAAATATATATATATAGTGGTGTGGCAATATATATACAAAATAAATAAACGTGGCATACATATGTGTATAAATAAACGCAATAAATGCATATGATATAAAAATATATATAGTATATATATATATATATATATATATATATATACATGTACACACATACACAAAATAACGTACATCAGAAATAGGGTTATAAAGTTAGAGAAGCAGCATCAGTAAATAAAGTACGGAGACAGCGTTACAGGATAAATTTGTTTGGGGATTGCTTAATATTCAACGGAAGCTCGTTCCAGAGTCGTATAGCTGTCACTGTAAAAGAGTTTGTCAAAAAACTAGAGTGATGAGAAGGAGTTAAGAGCGAAAGAGTATTAGAAGAACGGAGATTACGTTCGTGATCTCCGTTCGTGATCGTTACTTTACCACTGAGACTGAGATTATTATTTGCAATCAAAAGAAGTATCTTTTTTATTTGAATTAATAATAAGGCGAACCGCGTCGCGTGCGGTCTTCTGTGTATACACAATTAAAATGTCTGTCTGTTTCGTTTGTATTACGGGTGTACTAAACTGCTCGTGGTGGTGTTTGTTAGAAGTCCCGTGGGATAGATATGGCTTTTTATTTTTTCTCTATGGAATACAAGAGTTCGCGAGCCACAAAATGGCGTCCGTTTTTGATCATTACTCCCAATTTACTTTGATTTATTTTAGTTCTAAAACAAAATATAAATAGGTTGAAAAAAAATTGAATTCTTGTGTTTGTTTTTAATGCA
>JACJUM010003272.1:2419448-2434291 GCA_020976665.1 Heortia vitessoides | reverse complement strand
TGATGATGATGAGATCGGTGACACCACGATGAGGATATTTACGATACGTCTTTCAGAAATACCATATCAGAAAGTAGCTACTATATGCTTCGCTTATATGTCTTAGCGGTGGTGTACCGGAGCCACAGGTGCACAGATGGACTGGGCGGAGATGGGTAGCAGCATACTGCGATTGCTACCACGCTTGTCCAGCGCGGCAATTAAGGAAAAATTTCCCCCCTTTCTTGGGAGGCCAATGTCATCGGTAGACGTCCGGCTGATGAGATGATGATGATAACTTGTATAGAAAAGTGATCTGTCACCTTTTCAACTATTTCTGACACTATGTATTGGAGTAATGCAATACATTTTTTTACATATATATGACTAAGATGACAAGGAAACAAATGGTCCGTGTGACAGTAAGCGTCACAGCTACCTATAAACGCTCGTGTTATCACAAAGATATCACTATCACGTTGCCAACCCTGAAGATATTATGGCACATTACCCAGTAATGGCGCTACCTCTCTCACCCTTGAACCAGAACACAGCAATGCGAACACTGCTGTTTGTCGGTAGAAATCGATGAGAGTAAGGTACCGATACATTTTATCAGGCCTACCTGTAAACATCCTCAGGTATCGCTGCCTGTCGTGCTAGTGATATCCATGATAATACAGGCTGCAGTGCCAGGCGACCACCATCCTTTGTTGGCAACATTTATGGTACAAATTTGTATCTTTGTCTTCAGATGCTCTGGAACGCGAGCGCCTGTCGCAGCACGCGGCGCTCCGCGAGCTGGTCTCTCGCGGCGACGTGCCCCAGCTCAGGGCGAGGCTGGCGGCGCTTGGGACAAACGCCGGGCTGATCGTCAACCTGACACCGGGCGGTGCCAACACTCTGCTATATGTGTGAGTATGATCGGATCCCTGGTGTAAGAATATTTTTTTTTTAATTGAATATATGTATCTAACATAATATCGTGTATGGTGCGGTGTGAGGTAGGGCGGGCGGGCGGATCGTGCGCCTCATGCTTTCATGTGTGCTAATGGTTCGCCTGGTGGTATTCGGCATCATAAATTAACTGCAGGTTCAATACGCGACCCACCAGAAAAGAATCTGCAAGAAGAATTGGTGATGATAAAGGTTCTAGCTTTCTAAAATAAATAGCCTTTATCACCGTTTTTTACATGATGAAAACAAATATCTCACATAATATTACAATTCCAATGAAAATGTACCTTAATTCATATTTCTGCACTGTCAGTTCCTTCCCAACAGCTTGTCCTGCAACAAGTAAGTGTCAAGTGTCTTCTAAAGATTTCTTTCCCACAATGTCTCTTGCCACTTGGGTCCAAAGTAAAACCTTCTCGACCCTTTTAATATCCTCAATCCATCCTCCCATCGTTTGGTTAGATCTACCTCAGTTCTTTTTACTATTTGTGGGATAAAAAATCGAAAATCGTTACTGTTAAAAAAACTGGTCAACACTAATTTCTTCTCACGACCGCTTTTTTCGATTATCAATATCTCAGTACCTCACTCTCATCTATCTACCGCCAAATAGCAGTGTTCGCACTGATGGTTTCCGGTCTGAAAGGTGAAAGAGATAGTGACATAACTGGGTAATGTTTCATAATATCCTCAAGTCACCAGGTTGGCGACGCGTTAGTGATATCCTTGTGATATTACGAGCGTCTATAGGCTTCAGTGACGCTTACTATCACACGGAGTATATGCATGTTTGTTGACATGGTCTAATAATAAAAATAAACCTGATACCAGTAATAGGAAGTCCTTTACAAGATACAAGCATCCCCGAGAAAGTGGAATATTTACCCATGATTGCCGCGCTGGGAAGCTGTGGTGGGAACCGCAGACCTGCGTGTCAGTTGCGGAACCTCATAGTTGGTACAGGGTGAAGTACAATTTACTGCAGTAATCCACACAATATATCCAGTAATAGTCTGGAAGTGATAACCCCTGTTGCGCAGGTCACGGCTGGTCGAGCTGATCGACGGCTTAATGCTACTGGTGAAATTGCTAATTGCAGTGTCGGGTGCTCGTCGCGTGCAGTCGTGGGGAACATCTCGCATTAGTCTGCTCACTCAACCGCAAATGTGTTACGCATTCAGCTATTACTTCATCTTCATTGCAGCTGTAGAATGTTCACAGCTGGACAGAGGCCTCCTTAAGAACATCCGTCCTGGTCCTGCAGCAATGCAAACAAACTCAAATATCCACTCTTTCCTATAGTATTGAGAGAGAAAGAAGCGAGAACTATTCGTGGTACGGAAGATGAGGAATGATGTTGAAGCGTCACAAGGCTCCTTTTTACTAGAGGTAGAACTCATACAGAGGTCGTCTTCATCGGTACCTCAATCTCACCTTTATCTACCGACCAAGAGCAATGCTCGCGTTGCTGTGTTCCGGTTTGAAGGGTTAGAGAGGCTGAAATCACTGCGAAACATGATCAAATATCCATAAAATATCATCACGTTATCAGTTTGGTGGCGATAGTGATCAAACTAGTATGTTTAGCCTTCGGTGACAAGGATCGTAAGTGTATAAATACTTGATCTGGATGATCAAAGTAAATTGAATTTTATTTTTAATATAAAACTAATAACGATATCAAGTTAACAGATATTTTCACATCACAAATATACTACTTAAATGTATGTATGTATGCCACGTTTATCTATTTTGTATATATATTGCCTGCACCACTATATATATATATATTTTCTGTTTTGTGTAATGGTTGACTGGGAGATAAGTCCGCCATTTGTACATTTTGTGCAATAAAAAAATAAAAAATAAATATTCCTTTCCATTTTATGTACCTGTCAATTTCAATCAGTCATGTCAGTTCAATCTCCGGAGACATGTAGTAAATAGTTGTGTTTCGTCACAGGGCGTCAGAGATGGGGCTGACAGCAACGGTTGCATCGCTGCTGGAGGCGGGTGCGGACGGGCGCGCGCACCCTGTGACGCGCTACGGTCCGCTGTACGTGGCCTGTTACCACGGACACCTGGAACAGGCTAGGCTACTGCTGAGGCACTTCCCCAGGGCTGCTCAGGTGAGCGCACAACAATCAAGTACATAACTGCCCTTCAAATGCCTCCCTCGTCCTCGAATGGCGTCCCAGTATATAGCTTGACTCCTAGAAACGCCTCCCGCAGACGTCCTCACCCCTGCGCTGGAATTGACGTCTGAGCCCAGCTTAGGTTCATCATATAAGCCAATGACAGACCACTATTGTAAGGGAGAAATTTCGCTCCTTATTGCCGCGCTGGGCAAGCGTGGTGACAATCGCAAAGCGAAGCTTCGGGACGGGATGCTACTGTATATCTCCATCTGTCGGTTGTAGTACCTTAGTCGCCTCTTACGACACCTGAAACAGAGGTGGTATTCTACTTTGCCGGTACCACACTGCTAAGCTTAGATTTCTTCAAAAAGAGCGTAGCCGTAGCTTTGCGACGTTGCAATGAAGTTACTGGCAAGTTGAGTAATACCTCTTTGTCATCTGGTGGTTTCAAGGGGGCGAATATCGGTACCAATACATGCCAGTATATAAGTGTAGATAGAATGTCCTTAAGGATGCAACAGGGGTTGGCTGCACAGCTTCGAAACGGACATGTTATATCTGGTCTAGCCCTGTTGCGTTTAATTTCGCTATTCGGATGGATATACAACAATATATTGGTGATAGTAAGTCATCTCTTGTGATGCCTGGTACAAAGGGCAAAACTGCAATCGATCTTAATCTTTAAAAGCAAGCGGTTGTGTTCAAAATGGTCTGTATTTTTTTCCAGATGTGTATCATCAAATATATATATATATTTGAGTATATATATATATAGTTGGATTGAAAGAGATTACCATCTGAAAATAGCTCAACGAGCGATAAAAAGGGCAATGCTCGGAGTTTATTTGCGCGATCGAATCAGGGATGAGGAGATTCGTAACAGAACCAAAGCTACCGACATAGCCCGGGGGATTAGAAAGTTGAAGTGGCAATGGGCAGGGCATTTGGTACGCAGAACCGATGGTCGATGGAGTCGTAAGGTTCTGGAATGGAGACCACGTACCGGCACGTACAGGGCGTCCACCCGCAAGATGGAGAGACGATCTGACTAAAACTGAAGGATCGCGCTGGGCACCGCATACATCCGGTCTTATTGGAAATTATTTGGGGAGGCCTATGTCCAGCCGTAGACCTTTTGTAGTTGATATGATGATAATGGTGATGACCAACATACTTTTCACAATTGTACCGCACGTTATCGATAGGATGTTCATCCACATAATTTAAAACCAAAACGGTCGCGTACCCAACGGTTTCAGAGACGTCACCCCTACAACTGCACAGGTGTATGGAATAACCTTAATGCGGAGGTTTTTCTGAGATAATTCAGAAAAGAACTACAGAAGTTTTGTCAGGCATCATCATCATCATCATACCAGCCATTAAAAGTCCACTGTTGGACATAGGCCTCCTCAAGAAAGGGGGTGTGTTGCCTATAATTGCCGCGCTGGGCAAGCGTGTTTGTTGGCAGTCGCAGAGCCTTGCTTCGCGACGGGGAAGCTGCTGCTTATCCCCGCCCTGTACATTTAAACTGTTTTTTTTTGCATGGATATACCGCCATCTGTCGGTTCTAGTACCTTAGTCCCCTCTTACGACACTTGTACCAGGGTACAGGGGGAGGTACTATTCTACTCTGCCGGTACATCACGGCACCAACCAGCATACGCATCGGCAACCGGCTACTATCATGTTGGTTATCCACCTTTGAGTATATAAAAACTTTGTGGTTGCAGCAAGAGACGGTGGAGAAGTGGCTGCCGCTGCACGCGGCCTGTATCGGCGGGCATGCGGCCCTCGTTACCTTGCTGCTCGAGTTCCCCTACCCTGAGGAGGTGCTCAACACATATACGTAAGTTTTAAATATTTTCTGATAAACCACAACGACTCTGACATCAATTGCAGCGCCATCGCCATTCTGCTAACCGCGCTAAATGTCAAACAACTGACAGATAAGTCTATCACCAGGTTATATTAGAAAATGATGGTCTGACGAATGGGGGGTTGTTCTCGCCCGCAGTGACGAGTCTGGCCAGTGGCAGTACAAGGCCGCGTTCGACCCGAACGCACGCGACGTGAGCGGCCAGACGGCTCTCTATATTGCGTGCACGCTTGGCAACGTTGCGGTGGTAGATGCGTTGCTTGCGTACACCGTGCCCGCGCAGGTTGGTATACCTCTTACCAATATATAGTAAGAATTTTTTTTTACTATCTACTCAACACGATCACTGACACTCCACATGCACTCGTACAACAGAGCAGTACACCGCGTTCGCCGACGAACGCGTGAAGTCCCTGCCCCTACGAGCGATAACCGACAGCCCTAGGGCTGTCGGGCTCAATCTGTCCGTCCTCTTTTGCTTTAATTCATCCATAGTAAATTCAACCCCAACGACGGCGGCCGAGCCTAGGTCGAGCCTCTAGAGGCGCCCTCGGACACTTTTTTTTTTTTTTTTCGGACGACCCTAGTGCTGGACTACTCAGACGTCAATTCCAGCGCCACCGAAAAAGAGGGCGGGGCCTCTCATAGATGAGAGGACCGATGCCCGTAAAACAATCTTGCGTGCCCCGCGGCCGCGACCGCGCGTTAGCGCGGTCGCGCCCGCGATGGCTCGCGAGATTTAAGCGGGACCGACGGCGTGTCCGAGGGCGCCTCTAGAGGCTCGACCTAGGCTCGGCCGCCGTCGTTGGGGTTGAATTTACTATGGATGAATTAATTAAAGCAAAAGAGGACGGACAGATTGAGCCCGACAGCCCTAGGGCTGTCGGTTATCGCTCGTAGGGGCAGGGGCAGGTACTGCTCTGTTGTACGAGTGCATGTGGAGTGTCATTGAACGTGTTGTGCCAGTGAGAGGGCGAGAAAGGACTGCGATTTTCGCGGTTGTGCTATCGGACAGACAGAGTTACTTTCGCATTTATAATATTAGTAGTGATACCTAATGTGTGGTCCATTAGGTATACGAACATACTCTCAGGTGTCCTAACGTACCAATCTGTTCCAGAGTCAAGCGAGCCAAACCGAGTCGCCGGTTACGTCTCCAGTGGCGTCCAAAGTGCTGAGTCCGCAACGAGGCGGCATCTCTATGGGCATCCACGCAATTGTCAGCAAACTGACTGGCGGGAAACAGGTTTGTGTGACGATGTCACGCTGATAGCATTAGCACTCACCAACAGATGGTGCTAGTAACTGTATGAAATGCCCGTACAAAATTGGACTGGACTTCCTTGAAGATCAACTCGTGAACTTCTATGTATCTACATAATTGTAGTCTAATGTTTTATTTTCCTAATCTATATACAGTAGAATCCGCTTATAATGACATCAATGGGAAGTGACAATCTCGTCATATTAAGGTCAAAGAAAGCAAAGACTTAAAACATCAAGAGTAACTTTGTATTGTTGTTAGGTCATCATCATCACAGCCATTGAAAGTCTATTGCTGGACGTAGGGCTCCCTAAGAAAGGGGGAATTGTGCCTATAATTGCCGCGCTGGGCAAGCGTGTTGGCAATCGCAGAACGCTGCTTTCGCTACGGGGATGCTACTGCCCATCCCCACCATTTGCATTTAAGCTACTCTGTCTTGGATGGATATACCGCCTTCTGTCTGTTCTGGTACCTTAGTCGTCTCTAACGATATCTGGTACAATTCTACTCTGCCGGTACACTCTTATTAGATATTTAGTTTAATGAACACATAACTAAGTGTGTGTAAATAATGAAAAATATATCGACAAAACGAGGCATACGTTCACCCAACGTAGTCGCAAAAAGGGAGGTGGGTATGATCACGGAATAGGAGACGTTAGAAATCAAGTCAGTCACTGTAATAGGTTATTACAAGCGACGTGATGGTATATCCGGCACAAGTGAAGTCATTATTGACGGGCCCGATGGCGCAGATGGTAGTGATCCTGTCTTGTGCACCAGGGGTCGTGGGTTCGATTTCCACCCAGAGCAAATATTTATATGATGATATTTGTGTTTGCTCTGTATATGGGTGTAAAATATATGTATTTAAGTAGTATATTTGTGATTCCTCTGTTGTCTGGCGTCCGTAACACGCGTGCTTTAAGCGACTTACCACGGAGTCAGGTCAATGTATGAGATGTTGTGGGAATTTATTATTATTATTATATTCGACTAAGTCGCTAAACATTTTGTATGAAAACCAAACTAGTCACGCATTCGCCCAACGTAGTCTCAAGGAGAGAGTTAGGTATGATCACGAAAATGAGAGATCTTAGGAATCAAGACAGTCTTTAACCAGAAATAATTGCTTAAAAAATTACATAATAAGCGATATGTCACTATATCTGGCACAAGAGAAGTCATTACATCCGAACAAGTGCTGAACATTTTGTATGAAAACCAGACTTGACACATACTTCATACTAAGCGGCTGGTCCAAATAGTCGGGGTCATAATGAATGTATTAGGGAAAACTATGTATAACTTTTTAAGTCACGCTTGCCCAGCGCGGCAATTATGGGCAATTAACGTTCTTGGAGAGGCTTTTGTCAAGCAGTGGACTTGGTATAATGATTATGTATATATAGTTGATTTTTTGAAGGAATTCAATATTCCGTTTAAATTTGCGAATAAATGGCAATGTTTTTAGAATGGTTGGAAATGTTTTTTTAGTCGATGCGGTTTCATCTGCGTTATCCTATTTTTTTTATGTGACAGGAGAACTCGGACGTGCCCCGCATCCGCGCCGTGGACCTGGAGGTGCGCGTGGCGGGCGACAGCTGTGTGTCGCGCGCCGTGCGCGGCAACAATGTGCGCCTCCTACAACGGTTGCTGCAGGCTGGCGCGCGCGCAGACGCGCCCGCCGCGCCGCACCACGCGCAGGTTCGGCCCTCCGTCTGTTCGTTACACTGCTTGTATCAGAGACAGCTGAGAGTCTACATCATACCATGTTATCCCAACCACAATGGATGGCGGTCAACCGCTTGTGCGATTTCTGCATTTGTCCCTTCATCGCTGATCCATGAAACGAACTATAAAGTATTCCTAAGCCATGTGGACTTGGGTTTCAAGAGCAGAGCTTCTTGGGCTTCCTTTAAAAGGCAGGTGCAGGTTTCAGGTAGCTGTACGATACTGATTACTTACCATCAGGTGACCCAATTGCCTTTTATATTAAACTAGGGGAGCCCCGCGATTTCACCCACGTTCAAGAGTACAACATTCATATCAATTATGCACCCCGTTTTAACCCTTTTGCGATGATTTTCAAAATATATTTTATATGTATATTGTTGAAAAATCTTTATACTGAATTACTTTTTATTTATTTATTATTAACATAATTATACGGGTCATCCCAATTACATAATTATGAAATTACATTGAATATCTTCAAAAACGGTAAAGTTTTATACCAACTTTGCATTTTCGTTTTACGCATACAAGAGATGAATTTTCGAAGGTACTTGCGTAGTGTTCTTAAAGGTAAAACAAAACCACTGAGCAAAATTTCAAGGTTCTAACCCTCATAGTTTAGGCCCTATGTTGATGTCAGTCACTCATTATCTCCTTTTATATATATATAGAAAAGAAAAAATTGCGAAACTGTTTTTGCGTTTTGAACCCTAATTTGCGTAGGTTTTTCATTTCATGTTTTAAGGGTGATCACATTTTCGGTATATTTTCATCGTTTATTTTGGTATATACATCAAGAGATGGCTTCCGTTTTTAAGCACTTGGTGATGATCACTTATTGGTCGGCATGACGTTGATCATTTATATTGAGAAAATAGAGATGTGTTTATGTTAGGTTGTATATTATGTCGCCGTAACAAAATGTGTTCGTGGAAACGTTTTTTGCAGTACAGATATCAAATTCCACCATATTTGTTTATCATCATCATCATACCACCCATTCAAAGTCCACTGTTCGACACAGGCCTCCCCAAAAAAAGGGGGGTTTGTTGCCAATAATTGCCGCGCTGGGCAAGCGTATTGGCAATCGCAGAGCGCAGCTATCGCGACGGGGATGCTGCTGCCCACATCCCTGCGCTATCTCGGATGGATGGATATACCACTGTCGGTTCAAGAACCTTAGTCGCCTCTTACGACACCTGGTACAGGGGGAAGTACTATTCTACTCTGCCGGAACCCCACGGCTATTTCTTATCAGATTTCAATTTATTTTGTGCGGGTATGTTTGGTCATCCATAAATGCTGAATGAGGTGTGGTCCCGTACTCATCAATGTCCGTGCCCGCAGTCGTGCGAGACGGGCAGCGAGGTGGGGCGCGAGTGCCGGCGGCGGTCGCGCAGCGCGTCGGCCGTCGTGCAGCGTGGCTGCAGCGCCGACCGTGAGTACACATGTATCAACAGCTGTCTCGAAGGCACAGTTCCAACACAATTTATTTATCTGTACAGGTTTCATCATCATCATCATCATGACAGCTATTAGGAGTCCACACGTAAAACGTCCACTCCTGGACATAGACCTCCCCAAAAAGGTGGAATTTGCCCTTAAGTGCCGTATAGTACCGGCAGAGACGAATAGTATAGGGGGTGTAGCAGGTGTCGCGAAAGGAGTCTAAGGTACCGGAACCGACAGATGATATAGCCATCCGAAGCAGTGTAGCTCAAATGTATGGTCGAGAATGGGCAGCAGCATCCCTGCATCGCTTGCATAGCGTGGCAATTATAGGCAAAATCCCCCTTCTTTGGGGAGGCTTACGTCCAGCAATGGACATCCAATGACTGATTAGATGATGACTAAATAAAATCAGTATAAAACAAACCAATGACTGTTTATAATACCCGTTAAAGCATTGGACTCGGTGCCGCAGGGGATCTCCCGTGGACCGCGCTGGCGTTGGCGGCGCGCGCCAAGAACGTGCAGATGGCGGAGCTACTGCTGGCGCACGGCGCTTCTGACCCGCACTGTCTCGCCGTGCGGGAGTGCGCCCGACACGACCTCGCCGCGCTGCTCGCCAACATCCTGGCCACAAAGGTGCGATCGGGCCCAATGCACTACCCTGTGGCACGCTTTGTTTATTTTTTACTTACGAAAACTAATATATAAACTATGTAAACTTATTAAATTGAATTCGTTACTGCCGATATCGAGTATCTATGCATTTCAACTTACAAGTGTAATGTAAATATTTCAAGATTAAGATTTTATGTAATACGAAGTCAAATGCTTTCGATGAATTAAAAACGATTGCTTTATATTTATGCTAGTTATATATATATTTTATATGTATATTGCTCTTTTGAAGATTGCAATGAGTAATACGAATCCCATTTCGGTAAATGTCCAAGGTATTTAAGACTAGTTTTAACCAACAACATTATGTGGTGGGGGCAGAGTAAACAGGAGGACCACAGTAACAATATCATGCAAAGGCAGTTCGGGGCTAATACAGTCATGGTACAGTCGCTGTAACACCAGCACCTTTTACATGAGGTAGACCTCATACAAAGGTCGTCTGCATCGGTACCTCACTCTCATCCATTTCTACCGCCCAGTTTCGGTTTGAAGGGTTAAATTACTGGGTAATCTGTAATAATATCTTTAAGTCACAAGGTTGAGAACGCGCAAGTATCCTTATGATATTACGAGCGTTTCAGTGACTTGAGTGTCTGATTATTGGTCGGTCTGGTTATATAAAAAATAGCGTGACGTGTTATTGTAGTTTTGTAATCCAAACTTTCTTTCCAAGACTATTCACAACTAGGTACACCAGGTCACACACTATTCAGACTTTTATAATCGTCGCCCCCGTCATTATCTGTAACTCTCCATGTATGTGTGAGGCAGGCGTACCCGGATCCGGACTACAAGCTGAACAAGTCTTCGGTATCGGAGTCGGTGTTCAGCGCGCGCGGCGAGGACACGGCGCTGACGTACAGCGCGCTGTGCCCCTCCACGCCAGTCATGGTGAGCTGGCGCGAGCTGCGGTGCCAGCTGCCCGCCATCAGGTCAGTGACACTTGCAGGAAGGACCACCAGCTCCAGGCCCTGTCTTCCTTTTTGAAGGTGTACATCTCAATGAACTCATGAAGAGCGATGCGATAGAGCGATGTCTGAGCGGTTTATCAGGAAGGTTTATATGTATAATTCTTTATGTTTTTTATTACCTGATTGATCCGATTATTGTAGATGTTGGAATGATCACCCCAGCTGCATCCGTTGGCATTACTGTGTTGCTGACGCACGTAATTCAAAACTTTTTGATAGTTTTTATGAAACATTAGTTGTGGCTACAATAGAGAAAAAAATATAAGATGGTTTGGACATGCAGAAAGGATTAATGAAAGTAGAATGACTGCACAAATATATAGAACGCAAGTGAAAGAGTGATAGGATGACCCAGTTGAACCTTAACCAGGTAGAAGAAGTTAAAAGGGCCAGTTGGTACCAAGAATAAATGAGCTTGTATGAAAAGAGTAATGCGAATAAAGGAATCACTCTACTCCCTCTCCATACCTGCCAAGATCGTAGCAAGTATAAATCCATAGTTTCAGCTACAGTAATCATATATGACGATATTGTATATTGTATATGTGACCTCATCAGGCTTAAAGAAACAAAGTAACATAGTATACCATCACACGTCACCCTAGGATGTCGTGGCTGCGCGAGGCGGCACTGCGCGTGAACAAGAAGCTGGGCAGCCCGGGCGGGGCGCTGCTGGCCATCACGCGCGTCGAGCTCGCCAACAACGAGCTTCGCACGCTGCCGCCTGACCTGTTCACGCTGCTCAGCCTGCGGTACGTCACCTTCCACGGGTGACCAGCTTGACTTAAAGATATTATGACACAAAACCTAGTATTTTCATTGCCTCTCACCCTTCAAACCGGAATACAGCAATGAGAACATTACTATTTGTCACTAGAAAACAGTGAGAGTGAGGTACCGGTGCAGACGACCTATGAGTGAGGTCTCCCTCATGTGCACGTAACTTATGTGAAGTTCCACTGACATTGCTTCGAATTTGGCTTCTTTAAAATATTTGTGAGTATTGTAGTAAATTTAATTGGTCAGATTTTTAGGATTCTTGCAGCATCAATGGTTAAAGAGCTGTTCAAGCATTATATATAGGAAGATAAAGACTTGTTACTAGGTTGGGTAAGCCTGTAAAAGTTTCTCCTCAATTTCTAGGTTGATCTTGGAGTGTTGGTCACCTCCTATCAACTCCCTCTTTTTTTACGATCTCCTCAACTTCATTACAAGTATATCGTTACCTAAATAATCTCCCCCTTATAATGTCTCCTTTTTCCATCTCCCCGTTACTAATTTCTCTTTCTCCTTACCATTCATTGTCTTATTGGTGACGATCTAAAAGACTGCTTCAGGTCAGTTAATATGTACCCTCAATGTTTAATGCGGGGCAATTCAGTTTCTTTCAGATAATTTATTTATTTAATATTTTATTACCAACCTAAGTAACAGCAAATTATAGACAATAATTGTGTTTTCCAAAGACATCAACTAACTGTTCTTACATTTACATGCAATCATGCATAATTATTAATATTTAAAAAAAAGGTTATAATCACTCAGTAAGGATGTAAAATAAATAACAAAATTCACAAACATTGAAAGTAAAAAATCAACAACTATATCCTTCCGGGGTAATGTTAAATAGATCACCCATGATAAAAACATGTCTGGCAGATACCTGAACGCGGCCCAGAACAAGCTAGAGCGACTCCCGCACGCCGGCGAGCCCTTCGAGGAGGAGGCGGGCCGGCGCCGGCGCACCCGCAAGCCGCGACCCGACGTGTACAGCGCGCCCGTGCTGCAGGAACTGTACCTGCAGGTACCTCAACTGTCTGACCTTCGATACACCAGAAGACCGACTTGTCTTTAAACTTCGATTTAAAAGACGTCTACTGCTTCCTCAAATGATTTTCAATGAGGCTGCGTCCAGCTATCATTGAAAACCTTCACATCTTCAGTTCACCTTGTAGGTTGACGTCTTACACTTTTAATTTTACACGTTTAGAAACGTCTACTGCTGATCATAGGCCTCCTCAAATGATTTTCAATTCGGCTGCGTCCAGCTATCGTACGGTTTAAGTCACATCTTTGGTTCACCTTGTAGGTTGACTTCTTACACTTATCAGTACGTTCCAGGCCGTAGCTCCATGCCACTTCGACTTACTCATCAGCCGGGCTATGTCGGTTCCTTTAGTTCTTTGTAGGAATCCGTTTTTCCTGATTCTATCGAGCAATGATATGCTTTTGAGGTAGTATAAGTTTATTTTTTGGTTTTTATAAGGATATTCCGACACCTTCCTGGGTTTGGCGTTTATGCGCAGCGGTAGTTTAGTGCGAATAGAAGACAAAATTTGGAATCAGCATTAGGTACTAATATTTTGCCGTGAGGGCACCGGCTGAGTAGAATAGCACTGCACTGCACCAGGTGTCGTAAGAGGCGACTAAGGTACAAGAACCGATAGATGGCGGTATATCACGGAACAGTGCACCTCAATTCCTCCTTTCTTGGAGAGGCCTATGTTCAGCAGTGGATGGCTTTCAATGGCTAGTATGATCATGATGGTGATAATTACAAATGTCACTACTAGTAATATAAAACAAAGTCGTTAGCCGCTGTCTGACTTTTCTTGTATATGCTCTAGATCTTTAAAACTACGCACCGGTTTAATGCGGTATAGTAGATAGAGTGATTGAAGAGAAAAGTTTATATATGTAATACATGCATAATATAGTAGAGAAACACTGATCATTTTAAGGGGTTCCATTGTGATGTTGTATGGTTTATGTCTATCTCTTAGGGATAAGTCGAAGCGGATCGCTAAAAGAATAAGAATAAAGTAAGAGGTTTAAATTGGTATATATTCCCATTAATGCGTTGAAGTGAATTTGGTGAAACGCACTCCGAAAAGAATACATACATACATCACGATTGTGTTCCACCGCGGTAGGCAGAGACTATGGATCTCCATTTGCTACGATCTTGACATACCTCTCTCGCTTCCCTTACTCGCTTGAGTACTTTCATACGCGCTCGTTTTTTCTTGGTACTTCTGACCTGGCCCTTTAATACCTCTTCTACCTGGCTAATAAAGAATAGGTAGTATGAAATCTTTGAGGCATTAAAATATATAGATATTCTTTGTACAAGATACAATTGACCGGCCTTAATATAACGGTCATACAACTCGCAGGACAACCGGCTGGAGGAGCTGCCCCCGGAGCTGTTCCGCCTGCCCAGCCTACAGACTCTGGACGTGTCCAACAACAAACTGCGCGCGTTGCCGGCCGCCATGTGGGCCGCGCCCGCGCTGCGCGACCTCAACGCCGCGCTCAACCATCTGCGCGATCTGCCCTCGCTTCCCGACCAGGTACCTTCCGATACTGGTGCTTCCTTGGTGCGAGACTTCCTTGGTGAGCTGCAAACCCACAGAGACTGCGCTACCTCGTGTCCAGTCAGCTAGTAACTCAATTGAAACAGCCCCTTCTGAAAACTCTTGGCAGCTGTCTGGAGACTGTCGTTGCATGCTTGCATAGAATTTACTCCCTGGTTTTCCCCAGCTAGCATTTATAACTGTTTAGAGTATATATGTGTTTACTGTACTTCTTGGATCTGGAGACTAAAGAAACCCTTGCAAACCTGCAGAGTCTAGACTCCTTGGTGTCATCCTCAGCTAGCAATTACAATTGTTTAGTTCCTTTTAAAGTCTTTTGGATTTGGATACTTAAGGAACCCTTGCGAACCTGCAGAGTCTAGACTCCGCGGTGTCATCCTCAGCTAGCAATTACAATTGTTTAGTTCGTTT